>OX336400.1:77349642-77533445 GCA_946902985.2 Meconema thalassinum | reverse complement strand
GGAAAATAGTAAGTCTGTGCTGCTAAAGAAAGAGGTGTGTGGTGCTTTCAACCTCTATTTACGTGGTAAATTCTCCAAGTTCATCTCTGCTAAACACGGTGTCAAGGCAAAGCTACCATTTCCTCTACTCAATAACGAGTGTGCAATGGCACGGGGACTCAGGACACAGCTTGGGGAGAAAGGAATGGTTAACATTATGGAAAAGTATAAAAATCCTGTGGCTATACCATACAACGTGGAGCTAGTAGATGTTAAATTAGATGATCTGTTAGCCGAACTTCCAGAGATATTGCAACAGCTTCGTGCTGAGGAGTTTTATCTTATGGATTTGGACATAACCCAAGATTTGGCTGGTGTTTTTAACAAGGCAGAGATGTGTGATTACCTAACATCGAATCACAACTTTTGTGTGCAAGGAGAGTATCGAGAAAAGTGTAATGTGATTGTGAACAATGATAAAACGGTTGGTATAGACTGTTTAACATGGATGAATTCTAATTCTAGAATAAAGATATATAACAAATTTATATGTCAAATTACAAGTCCTGGTGTAAACAAAGTCATTGGAAACCATATTATAGACTTTATCCGATGTCCAGACTCCCGTCTAAGGGAAACGTTTACGTCTTCCTTAGCTAAAGAACATGGTATTACAAGACTAGAGGCAACAATTTACAACTACAAAATGGATGGTGTATTTGACCCACTCGAAGATTGTGTTAGTGTATTAAACGCCAACAAACATTACTTAAAAGAAGCGCCCCTGTACTCGGTGCCGATCGCGTCCATGTGGACCAAACTATCGGATAACCTACAAAATAGTTGCTGTGTGGTGTTTAACAAAGTTTTGCAATTTGTGTATTGGGGTAATAAAAATACTCGGAAATTGACTGGTGTGCAAATCGAACTGCGCGATGGACAAGATCGGGAAAAGATGATAAACTATGCTCTCTCTGCCTATAGTTTTAATTACTTACCTGTAAACTTTGTAGAAATTGTTAACGATGATTCTGGAAACAACAATGTTCGCATTATACAGAAATGCTATCTTAAAGCTGGGGAAACATTCTTTTCCCAATCCAGGACATTGTTTTCCACAATTCCCGCAAACATAAACATTAGCGAATTAGGATTGACTCCTACAAATAATATTCTTCCCCAGGTGTTGAGAAAAAGAACCAATAAAACTAACAGACTTAAACCATACCCTCTTAAGGAAATTACCCCATTGAGTTCAGTTAATGTGCTATGTGTAAGGAAACGAAAATTGGAGTTAGAGGAAATTGAGATCAAAAAAAGGAAAGTGGAGTATGTTGCAGAGACTACTGCCCTAAAGGAAGAGTACGAAGCAGTGTTGCAGAAAGAACAGGCGATTGTGGATGCAAGAAACAGGTTTAGAGTTTACTTTAAACAAAGTCCCTGGCAAAATCTAAATGTAAGTGGGAAATACAAACTCTCAGCATTTACTGTTAATTACAAAGGAACTTATCCACGCGTTGGAGTGCTTGCAGAGAGTGAATAATGTAAACATGTGTGCTACTTAAGAGGATATTTAAAATCTATGTTTTTAAAGAGTCATGGTAATTTAGACTTGCTTAAAAAGGATGGATTTATTGTAACTCGATGTGGTGGATTGGACATTGTACATTTGGAAACTGAAAAACCGTTTGCAGCATTCAACACCAATGGAATGACTACATTTAATGGTAACTCGTTTGCTAAAATCGAGAATTTTAAGTTGTTCACAAGCATCCAAACAGACTATAGAGTAGAGTCGACATCGTATACGCAAGGTGACGTCGATCTGCTTAATAACATCACTATGCAGGAAATCAAAGGCCAAATAAAAATCCAAAAGTGCTCCCGGTTAGAAAGTTTGGAAAAAGGAACAGAACTAATTATTAAGGGAATAAAACCAATAGTATATAGACATAAAGTTAGATATGTGTTGGAAATGGAGAATATTGACGCTTTGTTTATATCCAATTACTGGCTGGAAAAGGAACTAGAAGATTCGGATACAGATTTGAATTATCGGATCAAAATTAAGCTGGATGCTCTTAAAACAACACCAAGCAAAAATAAGGAAAGAGTTGTGTTCTGTGTGTAATTATGCATGACAAATCAAGAATTTGGGCTGCCCTGTTCGTATTAAACAAATGAATACAAAAGGGATCTAAGAGATTTAAGCAAAAATTTAAGTTAAAATGTAGAAAAATGAAAATGAATGTTATTAATAAAATAAAGAAAAGAGTGTATTATATGTAAAAATTGTAGATATATGTAATTAATAAAACTATTGCATGGGTACCGCTTGTGTTTCTTGTTACCCGCCTGACACTCTTAATCCAATCGTTAACTTTCGGCAGTCTTCGGCAATGCTCGGTGAGCGTGGCCTTGAAAAGTAGTTGAAACTAGTGTAGTTGAAAGTATAGTATGACCCGTTTCTTACCTATATGATAAAACGGTTGGTATAGACTGTTTAACATTGATGAACTCTAATTCTAGAATAAAGATATATAACAAATTTATATGTCAAATTACAAGTCCTGGTGTAAACAAAGTCATTGGAAACCATATTATAGACTTTATCCGATGTCCAGACTCCCGTCTAAGGGAAACGTTTACGTCTTCCTTAGCTAAAGAACATGGTATTACAAGACTAGATGCAACAATTTACAACTACAAAATGGATGGTGTATTTGACCCACTCGAAGATTGTGTTAGTGTATTAAACGCCAACAAACATTACTTAAAAGAAGCGCCCCTGTACTCGGTGCCGATCGCGTCCATCTGGACCAAACTATCGGATAACCTACAAAATAGTTGCTGTGTGGTGTTTAACAAAGTTTTGCAATTTGTGTATTGGGGTAATAAAAATACTCGGAAATTGACTGGTGTGCAAATCGAACTGCGCGATGGACAAGATCGGGAAAAGATGATAAACTATGCTCTCTCTGCCTATAGTTTTAATTACTTACCTGTAAACTTTGTAGAAATTGTTAACGATGATTCTGGAAACAACAATGTTCGCATTATACAGAAATGCTATCTTAAAGCTGGGGAAACATTCTTTTCCCAATCCAGGACATTGTTTTCCACAATTCCCGCAAACATAAACATTAGCGAATTAGGATTGACTCCTACAAATAATATTCTTCCCCAGGTGTTGAGAAAAAGAACCAATAAAACTAACAGACTTTAACCATACCCTCTTAAGGAAATTACCCCATTGAGTACAGTTAATGTGCTATGTGTAAGGAAACGAAAATTCGAGTTAGAGGAAATTGAGATCAAAAAAAGGAAAGTCGAGTATGTTGCAGAGACTACTGCCCTAAAGGAAGAGTACGAAGCAGTGTTGCAGAAAGAACAGGCGATTGTGGATGCAAGAAACAGGTTTAGAGTTTACTTTAAACAAAGTCCCTGGCAAAATCTAAATGTAAGTGGGAAATACAAACTCTCAGCATTTACTGTTAATTACAAAGGAACTTATCCACGCGTTGGAGTGCTTGTAGAAAGTGAAAAATGTAAACATGTGTGCTACTTAAGAGGATATTTAAAATCTATGTTTTTAAAGAGTCATGGTAATTTAGACTTGCTTAAAAAGGATGGATTTATTGTAACTCGATGTGGTGGATTGGACATTGTACATTTGGAAACTGAAAAACAGTTTGCAGCATTCAACACCAATGGAATGACTACATTTAATGGTAACTCGTTTGCTAAAATCGAGAATTTTAAGTTGTTCACAAGCATCCAAACAGACTATAGAGTAGAGTCGACATCGTATACGCAAGGTGACGTCGATCTGCTTAATAACATCACTATGCAGGAAATCAAAGCCAAATAAAAATCCAAAAGTGCTCCCGGTTAGAAAGTTTGGAAAAAGGAACAGAACTAATTATTAAGGGAATAAAACCAATAGTATATAGACATAAAGTTAGATATGTGTTGGAAATGGAGAATATTGACGCTTTGTTTATATCCAATTACTGGCTGGAAAAGGAACTAGAAGATTCGGATACAGATTTGAATTATCGGATCAAAATTAAGCTGGATGCTCTTAAAACAACACCAAGCAAAAATAAGGAAAGAGTTGTGTTCTGTGTGTAATTATGCATGACAAATCAAGAATTGGGCTGCCCTGTTCGTATTAAACAAATGAATACAAAAGGGATCTAAGAGATTTAAGCAAAAATTTAAGTTAAAATGTAGAAAAATGAAAATGAATGTTATTAATAAAACAAGATGTTCAGTAAAGAACATATAGCCTACTTTCTAATAAATGCATGGGTATTGTTATAACTCTTTGTCCTTTTCAAGGAGTATGATTGAATGTTGGTTCTAGTAGCTTGTTGAAATACAACGTGCTATAGGGATATTAAACATGAATATGAGGTGCCCTTTGCTAGTGCTACCTCTGTACCAAATTGCGTTCCATTCGGTTTCACCGTGTTCGAATTGATAAGGGGAATCGATTTTCACACAAAGATGGCCGCCATCCGCAAAATATTAGGCTGATGACCTATTAGTTTGGTCAAAGGATGCTCCCTCCATAAAGGTATGTTGTTGCTAAATTTGCTAGAGATCGGATGATTAGGCTAATCGTAATTTGATTAAGCTTTGAACATTTGTGTGGCCGCCATTACGTTTCTGTCAATATGGCGGCGATATAAATCATGACACTGAGATGCCCTTTGCTAGTGCTATCTCTGTACCAAATTTCGTTCCATTCGGTTTCACCGTGTTTGAATTAATAGGGAGAATCGATTTTGACACAAAGATGGCCGCCATCCGCAAACTATTAGGTGAATGACCTATTAGATTGGTCAAAGGATGCTCCCTCCATAAGGGTATGTAGTTGCAAAATTTGTTAGCGATCGGATGATTAGGTTAATCGTAATTTGATTTAAGCTTTGAACATTCGTGTGGCCGCCATTACGTTTCTGTCAAGATGGCGGCGATATAAAACATGACACTGAGGTGCCCTTTGCTAGTGCTACCTCTGTACCAAATTTCGTTCCATTTGGTTTCACCGTGTTTGAATTAATAGGGGGAATTGATTTTCACACAAAGATGGCCTTCATCCGCAAACTATTAGGCTAATGACCTAGTTATTTGGTCAAAGGATGCTTCCTCTATAAAGGTATGTTGTTGCAAAATTTGGTAGAGATCGGATGATTAGGTTAATCGTAATTTCATTTGAGCTTTGAACATTTGTGTGGCCGTCATTACGTTTCCGTCAAGATGGCGGCGATATAAAACATGACACTGAGGTGCCTTTTGTTAGTACTACCTCTGTACCAAATTTCGTTCCATTCGGTTGCACCGTGTTCGAATTAATAGGGGGAATCGATTTTCACACAAAGATGGCCGCCATCCGCAAAATATTAGGCTGATGACCTATTAGTTTGGTCAAAGGATGCTCCCTCCATAAAGGTATGTTGTTGCTAAATTTGCTAGAGATCGGATGATTAGGCTAATCGTAATTTGATTTAAGCTTTGAACATTTGTGTGGCCACCATTGCGTTTCTGTCAATATGGCGGCGATATAAATCATGACACTGAGATGCCCTTTGCTAGTGCTATCTCTGTACCAAATTTCGTTCCATTCGGTTTCACCGTGTTTGAATTAATAGGGAGAATCGATTTTGACACAAAGATGGCCGCCATCCGCAAACTATTAGGTGAATGACCTATTAGATTGGTCAAAGGATGCTCCCTCCATAAGGGTATGTAGTTGCAAAATTTGGTAGAGATCGGATGATTAGGTTAATCGTAATTTGATTTAAGCTTTGAACATTCGTGTGGCCGCCATTACGTTTCAGTCAAGATGGTGGCGATATAAAACATGACACTGAGGTGCCCTTTGCTAGTGCTACCTCTGTACCAAATTTCGTTCCATTTGGTTTCACCGTGTTTGAATTAATAGGGGGAATTGATTTTCACACAAAGATGGCCTTCATCCGCAAACTATTAGGCTAATGACCTAGTTATTTGGTCAAAGGATGCTTCCTCTATAAAGGTATGTTTTAGCAAAATTTGGTAGAGATCGGATGATTAGGTTAATCGTAATTTGATTTAAGCTTTGAACATTCGTGTGGCCGCCATTACGTTTCTGTCAAGATGGCGGCGATATAAAACATGACACTGAGGTGCCCTTTGCTAGTGCTACCTCTGTACCAAATTTCGTTCCATTTGGTTTCACCGTGTTTGAATTAATAGGGGGAATTGATTTTCACACAAAGATGGCCTTCATCCGCAAACTATTAGGCTAATGACCTAGTTATTTGGTCAAAGGATGCTTCCTCTATAAAGGTATGTTGTTGCAAAATTTGGTAGAGATCGGATGATTAGGTTAATCGTAATTTCATTTGAGCTTTGAACATTTGTGTGGCCGCCATTACGTTTCCGTCAAGAAGGCGGCGATATAAAACATGACACTGAGGTGCCTTTTGTTAGTACTACCTCTGTACCAAATTTCGTTCCATTCGGTTGCACCGTGTTCGAATTAATAGGGGGAATCGATTTTCACACAAAGATGGCCGCCATCCGCAAACTATTACGCTGATGACTTATTAGTGTGGTCAAAGGATGCTCCCCCCATAAAGGTATGTTGTTGCAAAATTTGGTAGAGATCGGATGATTAGGTTAGTCGTAATTTGATTTAAGCTTTGAACATTTGTGTGGCTGCCATTACGTTTCCGTCAAGATGGCGGCGATATAAAACATGACACTGAGGTGTCCTTTGCTAGTGCTACCTTTGTACCAAATTTCGTTCAATTCGCATTCACCGTGTTCGAATTGATAGGGGGGACAGACATTCAGAGTACACACACTCATACACACACACACACACATACACACACACACACAGACTCACACACACACATACACACACACAGACAGACACACTTTTTTCGCCCTGTGTTGATCTCATAAGTCTACTTTCATTTTTTGCAAAAATCGAAAGTAGGCTAATAAAGAAAAGAGTGTATTATATGTAAAAATTGTAGATATATGTAATTAATAAAACTATTGCATGGGTACCGCTTGTGTTTCTTGTTACCCGCCTGACACTCTTAATCCAATCGTTAACTTTCGGCAGTCTTCGGCAATGCTCGGTGAGCGTGGCCTTGAAAAGTAGTTGAAACTAGTGTAGTTGAAAGTATAGTATGACCCGTTTCTTACCTATATGAATACAAAAGGGATCTAAGAGATTTAAGCAAAAATTTAAGTTAAAATGTAGAAAAATGAAAATGAATGTTATTAATAAAATAAAGAAAAAAGTGTATTATATGTAAAAATTGTAGATATATGTAATTAATAAAACTATTGCATGGGTACCGCTTGTGTTTCTTGTTACCCGCCTGACACTCTTAATCCAGTCGTTAACTTTCGGCAGTCTTCGGCAATGCTCGGTGAGCGTGGCCTTGAAAAGTAGTTGAAACTAGTGTAGTTGAAAGTATAGTATGACCCGTTTCTTACCTATATGAAGTAAACCATATTTGATATACATTCCACATAGCTACATAACCGACAGTACGTCGTGGTATCAATCTCAGCCACCAGGCGCGCTCATTGTTTGTATTGCATTTCAGTTCCATTTGCATTTCTTGAAAATCACCCCCAAGCCAAAAAATACATAGCAAGTTAGTGGAAACATGTCACACATCAATAATTTTAGAAGAGCTCTCAGGTATTGTATGATGATTTTTTAGAAGTGTATAACTGTTTGTTGACTAGCATTTACTGTTACACAACATTATTTTCGGTAAACTCTACATAAGTATCCTAATTGTCTCTGGAATAATGTCTTGTTTAACAAACATGGTCACACGGTTGATCTATACGTTTAAGCCTGTGTTGTTTATGATTTAAAAAAATGATAAACAGCTAAACTCACTGGTCAATAGCCAACATAGTGGCCAAAATGTTTCCCTGATAGGTAACTCATGTTTGGTTATTCAATTCTTATTGCAAAGCCACTCAAGACCTAAAAATAGTATTAACACCATATCATTAAACAAATCAAACCATCTTAAGGTATTTATTAAATTGAATTGCATTTTAGGAACCTTGCAAGCATCTTGCAACCTTCAAGAGGAATGTATAGACAGGAATTGTGAAAAGGAAACCGAGAAATCATTCAACGTAGAGTTATGAACCTCAACGTAAGAAGTTATGAAAGTCTATGTGAGGGTGTGGTTTTTACAGCTGGATGCCTTTTCTGGCACCCACCTCAGAGACGAGTTTATGGGAGATGAAACTCAGCTATCATGTCGAATGTGGAGCTCCTAGTCTAGGAGAAAGTCATGTTCAGGTATTTGTCTGCAGGGAGTGTGGGAAACGAAACAACAACTAAAAAAATATACACGTAAAGGGAATATTATGGAATATTCGAGTATATGTTGTGAATTTAAAAAGATGGTTAAATTTCATGGTTTGTAGACCTCTTGGCTAAATTTGGTAGAATTTGGTGAATTTTCATCAATATTCGGGTAATTTTATATAAATTTGAGCTAGTTCAAACCATTCTTTAATAATTCAATGTCATTTCAATAAATCTGGTAGTGATTTGTTGGATTTTGCTGAAATTTGGTGGAATTTGCTAAATTTGCGGTAAATTTGGTGGATTTTACAAAATTCTGGTCAATTTCAAGATAAATCTCAGATATTTAGATATTTTACAAATAACCTCTGTCACTGTGATGGCTGTATTAATGTGTGCCTTTGACAATGAAGGGTAGGAATGGTAAGGAGGTGGTTATGGACTTAAGTGCATAGTCATTTATATTTACTTTCAGATTGGGTGTTGTGGAAAAATCGAACACTCCTCTTGTTAGTTTTTCAAGTAAGTGTACTCCTTACCTCCCTTAGAAGCCGCTAATGAGCTCTAAGCAATGGCAGTTTGCAAGCATCTCACTATTGTTAACATAGAATGCTCATTACTTGTTATTTCAAGTACATGTTGTCATGTAGGTAAGGAATTGATCCAAACATAACATGTTTCGATTTTCTTTGCACTTGTCTGTGGGCAAACATGGCATTTACCTGGAGTAAAAGTGGAAATCCACATGAGTTTGATGTTTAGAAAACTCACCTCACCTCACCCCAACTGTTTGGAAATGGAAATAATTTGATTTTGTCTTACTTAGGGGCTTGGAAATCATGGTCATCATTCCCTTGTACTGTAATTAGGGAAAATAATAAGAAGTCATGTACACTATTATTAGATGAGTATCTAATACAATTTTGCATACCCCTAGGACCAGTATCGCATTATAAAGGCATGCCATTTGTTACCGTCCTTAAAGCCAGTGATTTAAAACAAAAGAGGTGTTTATTTTCCACCACCCCAAACAAGGGCTTTCATCTAGTGGAATGTAGGTTGACGACCATGGAGCCCAAGCTGAGTCCGTCATTGTTTCCACTGACTTGTGCTAGGCTGTCTGTCTTCTTTCCTGTCGACCACACTTGGTCAACTCTTGCTCTTTACCGACTCCGACATTATTAGGCTATCCAAGGCTTAGGGAGTCTCTTTATTTTCCGACTTAATTGACCCTTGTTTATTTTTTCTGATACCCTCCTTGTGTGAGGAGGCAGCCTTCTTTTTATTTTTATGTTATTTCCTGCCTATTGCACAAGCCACACTAAAGGTAGGGTGTATGTAGCCCCACCACTTGTGGTGCACCCTGGATATGCCTACACCCTCAGGGGCTTACGGCTGATGAGTTTGGAAGTTTGCGACCACAAGGGACTCCTGAGCTGGGCCCAGTTTTCCTCCTTTTTATCGATTACCTCCGGAGCGGGACCCTCTCCTCTTTTACTTTCATATCTACCTTTTATGGCTCTCCTTCCTTTCAAGTCCATCAATCCACATTCTTGAGGGTTGAGGGGGCATTATTTATTCCTTCTGTCCTTTATTTGTCCTGTTATCCTTTTGTCTTACATTTCATTTTTCTAGTTATAAGTGTGTAGTTAGTTTTAGTTATAGTTTACATTTAATTTAATTTTCACCATTAGCCAATCAATTAGAGGTCGATAGGACAGCTTGGTGGTCAAGTTTATAGAACGCTTGTTTTTGTTTGAAACAACACCATGTTGATTTCCCGACTGGGTCAAGTATTTTATACTTTGTTCACTTATTTCTCATGGCTTTGAAACTGGCTGCCTGTAACGTGATCATTATTAACTTTAACTTCAGTGTACGGTGTAGGATTGGAAAAGAGGCAGCCATGGCTTCTGAATTACAACTATGTTAGCGTTTGTCTAAAGTATAAATAAAAAGAGAGTTCAAACATCATGTAGGACATAAACTATTTTTAAATTCAGATTTGTGTTTCACAGTAAACACATTCATTCTCCGTTTAAAACAACCCATAAATGTCTTTTTCTAACATGATAGCTTATAGGCGGGCATTGCTATAGCTTACATGTAGTAGGGTCAACAGCTAAGGATTCAATTTCAATTACCTATTCCTCTCATATAGGTAAGAAACGGGTCATACTATACTTTCAACTACACTAGTTTCAACTACTTTTCAAGGCCACGCTCACCGAGCATTGCCGAAGACTGCCGAAAGTTAACGATTGGATTAAGAGTGTCAGGCGGGTAACAAGAAACACAAGCGGTACCCATGCAATAGTTTTATTAATTACATATATCTACAATTTTTACATATAATACACTCTTTTCTTTATTTTATTAATAACATTCATTTTCATTTTTCTACATTTTAACTTAAATTTTTGCTTAAATCTCTTAGATCCCTTTTGTATTCATTTGTTTAATACGAACAGGGCAGCCCAAATTCTTGATTTGTCATGCATAATTACACACAGAACACAACTCTTTCCTTATTTTTGCTTGGTGTTGTTTTAAGAGCATCCAGCTTAATTTTGATCCGATAATTCAAATCTGTATCCGAATCTTCTAGTTCCTTTTCCAGCCAGTAATTGGATATAAACAAAGCGTCAATATCCTCCATTTCCAACACATATCTAACTTTATGTCTATATACTATTGGTTTTATTCCCTTAATAATTAGTTCTGTTCCTTTTTCCAAACTTTCTAACCGGGAGCACTTTTGGATTTTTATTTGGCCTTTGATTTCCTGCATAGTGATGTTATTAAGCAGATCGACGTCACCTTGCGTATACGATGTCGACTCTACTCTATAGTCTGTTTGGATGCTTGTGAACAACTTAAAATTCTTGATTTTAGCAAACGAGTTACCATTAAATGTAGTCATTCCATTGGTGTTGAATGCTGCAAACGGTTTTTCAGTTTCAAAATGTACAATGTCCAATCCACCACATCGAGTTACAATAAATCCATCCTTTTTAAGCAAGTCTAAATTACCATGACTCTTTAAAAACATAGATTTTAAATATCCTCTTAAGTAGCACACATGTTTACATTTTTCACTTTCTACAAGCACTCCAACGCGTGGATAAGTTCCTTTGTAATTAACAGTAAATGCTGAGAGTTTGTATTTCCCACTTACATTTAGATTTTGCCAGGGACTTTGTTTAAAGTAAACTCTAAACCTGTTTCTTGCATCCACAATCGCCTGTTCTTTCTGCAACACTGCTTCGTACTCTTCCTTTAGGGCAGTAGTCTCTGCAACATACTCCACTTTCCTTTTTTTGATCTCAATTTCCTCTAACTCCAATTTTCGTTTCCTTACACATAGCACATTAACTGTACTCAATGGGGTAATTTCCTTAAGAGGGTATGGTTTAAGTCTGTTAGTTTTATTGGTTCTTTTTCTCAACACCTGGGGAAGAATATTATTTGTAGGAGTCAATCCTAATTCGCTAATGTTTATGTTTGCGGGAATTGTGGAAAACAATGTCCTGGATTGGGAAAAGAATGTTTCCCCAGCTTTAAGATAGCATTTCTGTATAATGCGAACATTGTTGTTTCCAGAATCATCGTTAACAATTTCTACAAAGTTTACAGGTAAGTAATTAAAACTATAGGCAGAGAGAGCATAGTTTATCATCTTTTCCCGATCTTGTCCATCGCGCAGTTCGATTTGCACACCAGTCAATTTCCGAGTATTTTTATTACCCCAATACACAAATTGCAAAACTTTGTTAAACACCACACAGCAACTATTTTGTAGGTTATCCGATAGTTTGGTCCACATGGACGCGATCGGCACCGAGTACAGGGGCGCTTCTTTTAAGTAATGTTTGTTGGCGTTTAATACACTAACACAATCTTCGAGTGGGTCAAATACACCATCCATTTTGTAGTTGTAAATTGTTGCCTCTAGTCTTGTAATACCATGTTCTTTAGCTAAGGAAGACGTAAACGTTTCCCTTAGACGGGAGTCTGGACATCGGATAAAGTCTATAATATGGTTTCCAATGACTTTGTTTACACCAGGACTTGTAATTTGACATATAAATTTGTTATATATCTTTATTCTAGAATTTGAGTTCATCCATGTTAAACAGTCTATACCAACCGTTTTATCATTGTTCACAATCACATTACACTTTTCTCGATACTCTCCTTGCACACAAAAGTTGTGATTCGATGTTAGGTAATCACACATCTCTGCCTTGTTAAAAACACCAGCCAAATCTTGGGTTATGTCCAAATCCATAAGATAAAACTCCTCAGCACGAAGCTGTTGCAATATCTCTGGAAGTTCGGCTAACAGAACATCTAATTTAACATCTGCTAGCTCCACTTTGTATGGTATAGCCACAGGATTTTTATACTTTTCCATAATGTTAACCATTCCTTTCTCCCCAAGCTGTGTCCTGAGTCCCCGTGCCATTGCACACTCGTTATTGAGTAGAGGAAATGGTAGCTTTGCCTTGACACCGTGTTTAGCAGAGATGAACTTGGAGAATTTACCACGTAAATAGAGGTTGAAAGCACCACACACCTCTTTCTTTAGCAGCACAGACTTACTATTTTCCGATTGTTCTTGGCAGTCCACTTGGTCACATATCCTAACCACCATAATGTTATCACAAAACGGCTCCGTAATCGGTGTAAGTAGATTAACATTTTTATCACTTAGGAGCGTCTCGTTTTCTGTGTAGTTTATATTACCAATGTCTGTAACCAGATTGTTCAGGTTTTCCAACAAAACCACAACCCAAACCGCTCGTTGGTAGGCTTTATTCTGTTACCCATAAGTTGGGGGACACTAAACACTTTAGAGAGAGACATCTTCACACTTTCAACTACCACAAAGCACTGATCGAATGCATTTATAGCATCTCTTATACATACCATTAATCAATTCTATTTTTAGATTATGACGTAACTGACAACACTTGTCTGCCGACCGCTTGTGTTTCTTCTTACCCGCCTGACACTCTTAATCCAATCGTTAACTTTCGGCAGTCTCCGGCAATGCTCGGTGAGCGTGGCCTTGGCAAGTAGTTGAAACTAGTGTATTTGAAAGTATAGTATGACCCGTTTCTTACCTATATGAACAATTACCAAAATATAATTCAATAATCAATCAATAATTAATAGCCATGATACACAACTGACCTCCGCTGCCCTCTCCGTGCGAACACAAGGCATGCTGGTCATCCTAGCCATTAGCCATTCACCTGATCCCACCTGGACCACGTGCTCGCTCTAAGGACCCATGACGTCATCAGGATTACGCAATTTCTGGTCATGATGATGCAATATCCAAAGGGAAGTAAACTCTACTACTAGCCATGTCGGTGAATGTATATTTAAAGCTCAAGAACCAGGTTAAGCTTGGTCCCTCTAAAAACTTCTCCACGAGTCGCAACTGTTTTTCGGGACTGATATGCTGATCATTAAAATAGTCAGTCAACTGACGTAAAAAGGCTTTGGGAGTGGTTCCTGAGTGCTCCCTGAATTTATCGGGTTTGAAATCATTTCCCCTAATGACTTGAATTACTTGGGTGGGTGCCAAGTTTGGTTGTGGTGTGGAGGTCTCTCCCCTGTACTCTTGGAATGCGTTGCTCGTTAATTTGGGACTTTGACCTCGGCTGTTATCCTCAGCCAACTTCAAGCCCACCGGACTCCCAATGCTTCCCTGCTTGTCTGCCGTATTTTCAGCCGAAAATAATGTAGCGTTCTCTAATGATCTAATTTCATTTTTAATTATTAAATCTGAGTGTTCTTGTAGTTTAGATGTTACGTTTTCCTCCAAAGCCTGCATTCTCGAATTGTATTCACCCAAGCGTTTTAAAATTGTCAGCCTGTCTTCTTTATTTGCGTTTGTCTGCTGTTCCCAATCTCGTCGGATCTTGCTCTTCAAACTGCTAATTTTCTCTTCGCTCCTTTCCTGATTCTTTTCTAACTCTTCTCGTATTTGCTCTTGTGTTTTAACTAACTGTTCTCCAACCTCTTCTCTTATTACCTCTTGTGTTTTAACTAATTGTTCTCCGACTTCTTCTCTTATGACCTGCTGGGTTTTAATTAATTGGTCTTCCAGATTATCCAGATTTTTAATGAGCTGTTCTCCTACCTCTTCTCTTATGACCTGCTGGGTTTTACTTAATTGGTCCTCTAAGTTTTCACGCAAGTGCATACGTTCTGTTTCGGTCTTGATCTCAAGTTTATCGATTTCTTCTATTAATTCAAGTACGTTGCTGTCGACTGAATTAATTTGTTGCTGTAATTTATCTTGTGTGCTCTTTATTCCCGCTGTGTTGTTGACACATGCTGCCTCGATTTGCTTTAGTTTATCGGCCACCATCTCGTCAAATTGTATGAGTTTATTATCAAATTTCGCCTCCAACTTTTTAATTTCACCTAATTGTTTGACGTTATTCTCTGCGACCTCACCTGCCAGTTTCTCCACTTCCCTAACACTTTGATTTATGTCGTTAGTGATCTTCTCTAATTGCTCTGTTACCGCCTGTTCTGATAATTTGTGATTTAATTCGTGAAATTGTTTATCAGTTTCCAATTTCTGGACCTGTAATTGAACCGTAATAATACCGCTCATGTCATGTAACTGTTTTTCACTGTCTAACTTCTGAGCCTGTAATTGGACCGTAATGTCATTTAACTGTTTTTCACTGTCTAACTTCTGAGCCTGTAATTGGACCGTAATGTCATTTAACTGTTTATTTAATTGTTTATCATTGTCTTCGCTTATTTCCTCCTTCATGTTCTTTAACTGTTCTTCCGTTTTCGCGGACAACTGTTCCAACAATCCCTTAATATCCTCAACACTCGCCATTGCACAATACACAAATATAACCAGAGAAAAACAGGGTCATTCACCAAGATTTCAGTCATACTCACGCATACATGTCATAACATTTAAATATTACTGCTTCTAATTTAATAAAAATTTCAGTAATCAAAATTTACTGAATAAATTACTCTTATTTCCAAACAACAAAATAACTCCCTAGTGATCTGCTTTTAAATTCCTAACCAACAGAATTTACGAACGACACTCATTAACCAAAGTTAATTAAATGTCAAATATAAGGCAACACCTTCCTGCTTTGACTGAGTTCAATAATATGCGAATTTTCTAATTTTTAATGCCGGGCGCCAGAACAAGTTTATAACAAATACAATATCAAATGCTAACCTTGTTCAATATCTCTAACTTTAGGAACTCAGTGATTTTACTAATGCACATGGCGGTACAACATCGCCTCAATTTACTGAATTTACTTTCCCCGCTTGACCTGGCATTATTTCTCAGCGAAATAAATATGAGATCAGCGAAGCAACAACAACAACAGTCCCACTTGGGCAGCTATTTTTGTTTTATGAACCCTTGCAAAGAAACTTATGAGACTCAGTTTCGGGGGGTGTAACAGTCCATACCGTAAGTTGTTGTTAAAGCGCTTCATTAATATGCAGGGTAACATATAACAAAATAACATGCAGGAAAAAGTGAAGCCAGGGTTAAAACAAATGAATTTAATAAACAGATCAGCTATTTACAACAAGAATTAACAAAACAAACTCCCATATGACTCCCACTGAATATAATAAATATGCCAAAACTAGGCCAAATCTCTGGAGAGATTAATACTCGGACCAAGTGTCCCAAAGAAAATATCAACAAAAGTGACATGTATGCGAGTGTGCTGTTCTACATGCTTCACGATGAGTACAATCGAATGCATGATTCGTCATCATCCAGAATAAACTTTCAGACGACGAATCCACATTGCTTAGAGCTAGACAGACGCGGGGAACAACTATACAACACTTAAAACTAAACCGACACTTCCTATACATAAAATAAACAACACAATAATTTCCGCATGAAATTGGAATCAAAACTGCCGTAGCAAAAACATTACCGCCTAAAATTAGGACTTCTCACACAAATCAACACAAGTAAGTTAACACGTGACCAACAAAAAGAAATACACATATGACCGCCGTCATTTTTACAAGTACACTACCACTACACCACACGGGTGTCACATCCTAAATTACATGGATTGAGTCATAGACAAATCACTAGGCTCAAAGCCAACATTTACATTAATAACACAATATTCTATCCATACAACATGCAATAATCCGTCACAAACATGGCGAACTCCCCAATTAATTATGGTTCAAAATAACCATCACAAAGAAACAGGTTTGCTACTTGAAAGCTTAAAGGGGCCAGTCGGAACATAGGACTGCCTATCAAAAATAAGTCACCAGGCAAGACGGGCGATTCGTGGAAATCTGCATATCTGTCAACCCACGTGTCAAAATTACCTCGGCCTCCCAAGGCACGGGATCCAGTCTCGAAGAAGCATGCCCCAAAGCACAATAATACGTGTGTGTGTGTCAGAATAAAATGTCCCGGCATTTCCCCTAGGAAATCCAAGAATCAGCATATGGACAAGGAACAGCGGTCTCCCTGGAGCACCCTGCCTTTCCATCAAAAATACAACAACAACAAACATGAGGGCGGTAGGACCTCTACCCCTCTTCACGTAGAATCAACCCACACCTGACACAATAACACACACAGAATCACACGTATGGGTTTGACAGACCCTGAAATAAAATGACAAATATTTTCCACTTGCTGGCGCCCCCGTTCTACGCCGTGACTAATTAACCTGAAAAGGACTCAAAAAAATCTATCAAATTAGAACTAAGGTGTTCTACAATTACATCTTAAATTGTTGCACTCAGCAACCCTAATATGAATAATAACCTGTTCAGCAAACATCTTACAGTAATTACCTCCATTTCCTATCAAAAATATGGACTTTAATAAAGCACCACTTATCGAATGTAACGGGTTTAGCATTCTCATGGATAAAAATCACGTACACGCGCCGTGCACATTAAATATGACTCCAAAGAAAAATAAATACACAACAAACACTTTGGCCACGTGCCAACGTACATTTAAAACATTTAGTGTCGGTACAAGAAAAACACTCTAAAACAAGAAAAAGAAAAATGAACTATATACAAAGTTCCCCCGCCAATCTAACTACATAATTGAATAATCAATTGTTGTACATCACCGTCTCAGCTTGTAGAACATATGACCTCCATCTCAGCCCATTTCCCTATGGGAAAATTAGCACTCCATAGTTGTCTTCGTAGAAGCGTCGGACATCACTCCGCCTCCTGACGACACGTCGGCCATCTTGGTGTAGTCTCTTTGGAAGAAAAGTTCAATGTTATTATAATTTGGCCTGGCTATAATCGCTTGTGAGTTACTAAATTCGCCCACAAATAGTCCTATGCGATTAATCACGAAGACTTTCCCTAACTCTCGCTCACACGCGCACGATACACGCATGAAAAATACAATAAAAATTTACATGAAATATACACTTCGAGTCCATCGTCACTGGCTCGACAATACAAGCTTTAACTCTGCCTGACTTACAGTCGTTATCTCGCTCGGTAATCTCTACTGCTCTGCTTGACCTTCGCTCGGGTGAGCGCTAATTAGAACGTTACTCAAGTTTTGCCCCCTAAGAGCTGGAAATAGTTGTCTTTAAGATAATATTCAAGTTTTAAATCACCACGCAAACTGGCATGAAATTAGCTCATCAGAGCTCACAAATAAATGACTTCAAATAATATTAGAGCGTTAAAATCATTACGTAAACTGGCGTGAAGTTAGCTCACAGAGCTCCAAAACGAATGACTTCGAATAATATTAGAGCGTTAAAATCACGACGCAAACTGGCGTGAAGTTAGCCCATCAGAGCTCCAAAACGAATGACTTCGAATAATATTAGAGCGTTAAAATCTTTACACAAACTGGCGTGAAGTTAGCTCATCAGCGCTCCAAAACGAAAAGACTTCGAATAATATTAGAGCGTTAAAATCGCTACACAAACTGGCGTGAAGTTAGCCCATCAGAGCTCCAAAACGAATGACATCGAACAGCGTCTCGTCGATCAATTTATTAGAAACTGACTGGGGGATGAAGAGTGGGGTAAATTAAGAAACATTTTCCAGAGTTTTCATCTCACACACACGGGACTAGTGTCAATCTTCATCAATTAATTCAAATGTCTCAGCGCACTCGTGCGGAGATAATTCTGATCGGCGGTTCTTTAGATAATCAATTCCGCGCGCTTTTTACCACTGACGCCATCCATCGCGTGGTATTGGCTTGGTCTCTCCTGATTGGGTGATTCAATCTTAGGTCGGTTGCAAGTAACTCGTGACCATCCCTTTATGATTCCAATTCTGGTGCAAGTTGTTACACAATTTGGCCTTGAACTCAGCTTACCTGGCCATTCTCAAGAATAGCTACCACTTGCTACTTCTGTGGCAATCATTGCGACACGCTACCTTGCCTTTATCCTCGTCAACTTCCACAAGTACTGCCTGGGTTACAGTAATAATAATAATAAATCATGAATACTTATTTATCGTAGATCAATAAGGGTTCAATACATTACCGGTATCAACATCTTTGATTACGGTATGTTTACCATAAAGCACGACAGTTTCATGTAAGCTATCAACCTAAAAAAAATACGAGAATCGAATATGTAAGCAAGGGGAGCAAGTGAATATTTAAATCTCTATTTATGATTTAAGTCTTATGGAGATATATTTATCAATATAGGCCTACAATTCTCAAGTAATTGTAATCTTGAGTAGAAACATGATGAATAATAAAGCGAGTTTGAATTTTGTTATTACCGCCGTATTAATATTCTTCCTTCCTCCCGCTAGTTTTAGCGCCTCAAGTCCGTAGCTCATTTTGCAGATGTTTAACGCTTAAACGATGAATTTCGTCCATATTATCTTAGGGTATATACCTATAGAATTAATTAATATAGTCTTGGAGTAAAATTAGAGAAGATAATTTACTTAAGCTTAGAAATCTCGGTCACAATCTATACATTCCTCGCAGCTGACTGAGAGAAACATAAGACGATCGCCTAGCGCTTACCCAGTACTACACGAGCGCTGTCTGGCGCGAACTTTCTCCAGCTACATCCCTATTGTGCCTTCAATACGTCGCAAAGGGGCCAACAGGCCGCGCTGATATCTCGATTTTACACTTCGAGCATAAATGCAATAGAGTGCGCATTGCCACACTGCACATGTACTGTGCCGTGAAACCAACATCTCGATCAGCGTAAGGGAAGGTGATAGGAGTATGTGGGGAAATGATTTTTAATGAGGGTTTAAACACACATTTTCGTAATTTATACGGCATTGGGAAAAGCATCGCATGCTTCTTTACGTACCGGAAGGTAGCAAAGCTTAAGAATGTAACATATTTGGTGTTAAAAGTGGCTGTCGTGTTCCGTAATACTCATACATCTAGGATCCCCTCTTGTAAATAATTAATAACAAATCCAATTCTGAATTTGGCCTACTGATTTTTGAGCAGAATTGTGTTTGTATAAAGAGTGTCTGTCGTGTTCCGTAATACTCATGCATCCAGGATCCCATCTTGTAAATAATTAACAACTAATCCAACTCTGAATTAGGCCTACTGATTTTTGAACAGAATTGTGTTTGTATAAAAAGTGGCTGTCGTGTTCCGTAATACTCACACATCCAGGATTCTCTCTTGAAAATACTTAATATCAAATCCAACTCGGAATTAGGCCTACTGATTTTTGAACAGAATTGTGATTGTCTAGCTGGTCATTTTTGATTGTACGCCCGAAAGCTCCAAACAAGTTCAATCTATTAACTTCGACATCATTTCCCAAATTATTTTTCATCATTAGAAAATGTATTTTGATTAATTTCAGTACCGGTAGTCGGCACGTAAGAACATCTTATCGTACGATCTCATTCAGCGTTACCCTTCCACTTCAGTATTTTATGAAAGTGAACAAAACAACATGGGCAAATAGAAATAAGGAAGTCTATCGATTTAGTGAGCGTTGTTTTTTAACAATTATGCATTACATTTGCTACATAGGAAAATATTTTAATCAATGACCTGTTTCCTTTTAAATTACATTTACCATGAATCATAGAAACCTTCGCAAAAATAACCCAGAATTTTGAAATTCTACGAAGAATTGACTAATTTAGGGATGCAATGTAGCCTATTCTAGAAGAATCACAACATTCCCTCAACCAAACGCACTGTCCATAACTTACGTTTAATATTATTTATCGAAGACTACACCGTCACATCTGTAGCATAACCTGCAATTTGACACTGAACATGATTGACGACTGCATTGTGTAGTCCACACTACATTTAATCCAGCATAGGGACATAAAGCATTTTTATTTTCAGAGATGCATTTAGTAGCGGTCTCAACAAAACACCAAGAAAAACGTCTAGCCTATCGACATGTAAATACATGATATCTTCGAACATAAATACATGCCTGTTCAGTGGAGTAAGGGATAGGGTAAATTATAATCATTTATAATAAATTCCAGCATTTCCGTTTTTAATTATTTTTCTTTCATGTTTCGGAGTTAAGAGGAAACGTAGGCTAAAGAAATGCAAGTAATTAAGTCAAGAATTTTAGGGTTATTTAGCAAAGCATTAACATACGTATGGAAAGAAAAGCCCGATCCTTTTAAACGTCTCCTTACATCCATACGCGACACAGTAATACACCATTCTGACTTAGTAATGAATAGAACTCACTTTAAATAACCCAATTCTATCATCACGTGTAGTATTTCAGTGCTCCAAACTACCCTCAGTTCCCTTTAGTCAGCTGATCGAGATGTTGGTTTCAACAACGTGACGACATCAGCCATCTATTGGATTTATGATCTAAGATTTTACATATTGAGTGACATTTCCCCTTGTTCCCGTGGACTCTTGGTTGGTGTGTTAGTTTAGGGGCTGCGACAACGCGGCCGTGTACTTTGGGTGTGTGTAGAATCTGTCTGATAACCGGTGTTAATTGTGATGGCTGTATTAGTGTGTGTTATCTGTTTTAATTCAAGTAAGGACTGCAGACAATAATTTCTTGTATTTCCTACTTTTGCTACCAAATGCTACCGTCCATGACACCCACCTTGCGAACTTGGCTACAAGATGGCATCGCAGTCAGCACTTGGCAAGTTTGTGAGATAGTGTGATAAAGGTAAAACAATAAATCTACATTATCTCACAAACTTGCAACTTGATTCTTTGTTGCACGGGGCGGCTTCGGTGGAGTAGTTGGTAGCACGCTAAGCTTCTATGCCCAAGGTCACGGGTTCAAACCCGGCCGATGTCTTCGGATTTTTAAGAGCGTTAAAATCCCTCAGTATGCCTTCCTTTGGAGGGGAAGTAAAGCAGGCGTTCCCATGTCGTAGATTTCTGGCATGAAAAAGAATCTTCCACTAACTACACTTGTGTGAAGCCAAAATGTGTAGGTTAGAATTGATAACGCTCAATTAGTTCCAATGTTCGCCGATAATTTTCAAGAAGTAGCAATTAAATTTATAAAATGGTTAGGTTCAAAACTATTTCTAAAATGTTAACTACCAGTATCTAAATTATTTTAAAAATACTAAAAACTAATTAAACTACATCTGTTACAAATTTTGATTAATATGGAAAAGTATTTCTTCAAACGTAGCTCGACATAGAAAATGCCGAAGTTCTAAAAATATAAGATTGAAATGAGATAAAGGTTTGTAGTAAATATTTCTCATGTTAGGGCATATAAATACTTTTTCCCGCCTAATGTTAGAGCGCACAATTTGTGTTGGCCAACTGGAAAGCTTTCTCCAATAGAATTAGGCAATACACAAGAACCACGTTTATCCGGTTTAAATGGGACCGGCACTGATCCGGATTATCGAAATTCCAGATAATCCGAAAAAAAAACTAAAAAACAAATACATGTTATATAATCTATTAACATAAGTTGTAATACCTTTTTTCAGGCGGCTTCGGTGGCGTAGTTGGAAGCATGCTGAGCTTCTATGCCCAAGATAGTGAGTTCAAACCCGCCCGAAGCCCATATCACAGATTTATGGCACGTTAAAGAACCTTCCACTAATTACACCTGTGTGAAGCTAAATTGTATAGGTTAGGAATGTAAACAACGCTCTTAGATTCCTACGTTCGTTGCCATGAGCCGATTTGAAAAATTCAATGTTGCAGTCCTTACTTTAATTAAAAAACAGATACACACACTAATACAGCCATCACAATTAACACCGGTTATCAGACAGATTCTGCACACACACAAAGTACACGGGGCTACATGACCACGTTGTCACAGCCCCTAAATTAAGGAACCAACCAACCTTTATATGGATCGCTCGCTTTTTTTTTATGCGTATGGATTTTGTGCCGGGAGTGTCCGAGGACATGTTCGGCTCGTTAGAGATTGTAGCTACTTATTTGCGGACACCCATGGGGAGAGCTACAAGTACCGTCGCGTGTGGAATGTTGTCTGGGGAGCAAGGTAGCGGCTGTGGCCTATAGTTAGGGACCAACTTATACCAAATTATACAGGATCGACTCCAGATCAGAACACTAATCAACAACCATAATTCCTCTGAATGCCTATTAACCATCTCTTGATGAATGCAGTACATTTGCATTTGTCTGTTGGCACAGGCTGGATTAAAATGTGGATTTTCATCGATGTATCAGTCTCATTCATGGCTGTGATTATATGGAGGCTACTGAGGTACGGGTGGTGCTGAGTAATGGCCTTCAGAGCACAACAGCCTGAGGATGTTGTGAAAATTTCTGCTCTTAGGGTTAGTACAGCTGTTCTGACTCAGTGAGGAAAGCAATGGCAAACTACGACACTCATCACCTTGCTTAGTACGCCTCATTATAGTGCTGCCTCGGTTTTGTGGGTTTCTACCACATAACCTATGGTGGTGCTTTTTGAGGATCCAACCAGCATCCAGGCTGACAACCTAACAGACAGAATTTCTCTGAGAAAATTACTACCAGGACCAAGAAATCATGGACGGTAGAACGGGGTAGGATTTTTAGTGCCCAGATGAGATTTTGGGAGAAAGTAAAACATCACTAGCAAAATATATTCTATCGCACTCCACAGATGGACATAACTACGTACAATAATAATAATAATAATAATAATGATAATAATAATAATAATAATAATAGTAATAATAATAACAATAATAATAATAATAATCATACGCTTAAGAAGACTCTCCTTTAATGGCCATTTAACAGGAATGAGCTCCGGAAGATTGTCCAATCGAATCTTTGCCTACTTTATGGGAAATAAAACCAAAGGGATCTGGTTTACAGAGCTGGAAAAGACCTACGAGAACTGGGGATAATACATGAGGATATCTTGGAACGTGACTCTTTGAAGAAGAAACTTTGGCAAATACAGAGTTTTCAGCAAAAACACATATTGAAACCGGCAAGAAGTGGACCGAAGAACGAAAGGAAGCTCACCGAAGTAGAATGTGCGAACACTGGGCCAATGTGAAAGAACGAGGGAAAAGACAGTATACTTAACCTGGTCCATAGAAGACCGAAACGATAATAATAATAATTAGCCGGTTTCCGGAAAGGGCGATCATGCGTCGAACAGATTATAAACCTCAAATCTACCCTCTCCTATTTGAAGATCAGGAACAAGAAATTTGTGTTGACCTTCGTAGACTTTAAGAAGGCCTATGATTCTATTGATCGCAACACCCTGATCCGAATCTTAAATGAATTTGGCATGGACAACAAAATCGCTGACCAACACCACCTCCAAGGTGAAGTTTAGGGGCGAAATATCAGACACCTTTGAAATCAAGACAGGAGTAAGGCAAGGAGATGGTCTCTCACCAATACTCTTCAACTGTCTCCTCGAGAAGGTTATCCGTGAGTGGCGTAAAGAACTCAGTAAACAAGAAGTTGCAAGCGGAGTCAGACTGGGATACAGAAGCCGGAACATCACAATTGACTGTCTAGCCTTTGCCGATGATCTTGCAATCATTTCTGATTCATTAGAGACAGCCACGGAACAGATTAATCGGCTTGGTGCACAAGCAGCGAAGGCAGGACTCCAGATCTTCAATGAGAAGGCTGTGTTCATAACTAATATCGTACCGGCGCCCAAACACCTTGCTGTGGAACCAGGAAAAATGAAGCGAGTTGCAAAGTTTAAGTAGCCTACCTGGGAGAAATTATAACAGCTAATGTATCAGAGAAAGAAAGCATTCACATCGCGCATGAGCAAAATGGAAGTGGCCTACCATTTAACTAAGGACATCTATAAGAAAAGGTCAATATCCTTCAACGCAAAACTAAAATATTACTGCAGTGTCATCCGTCCGGAGGTCTTGTATGCTTCTGAATGCCTCACGATGAACAAAAAAGGCTTGGTCGAAAAACTGGACGCCAATGAAAGGAAAATTTTGAGAATGATATTGGGTCCCATGAAAGACAATGGGGAATACAGAAGACGGCATAACCATGAACTATATACTCATGTGGAGAAGATAAGTGATGTCATCCGGAAGAGAAGGATAACATTTTATGGACATGTGAAACGAATGAGCCCAGCGAGACTGACCAACCGCAACATAACTTACTTTCAGGAGAGGAAAACAAAATGGGTCTGGTTCATTGAACTGGATAAAGATCTGAAAGAAGTGGGGATTACACCAACAGACATTCAGGAGCGCGCCCCACTCAAAAGAAAACTTCAAGCTTGCAAAGGTTTCCAAGAAAAAACGAAGCTGAAAACGGAAAAGATTTGGACCACGGAACGGAAGGAAGTCCACCGAGAACGATGCGGGCGTACTGGGCAAACATCAAAGCCTGTAGGAGACAGTCGGAATGACGCGTTCCATAGATGGCCTATACGAAATGAATGAATGAATGAATATTAGGAAGAAGAACGACAACAATAACAATAGCAAGCAAGGGCTTGTCATTCCTTTTCTTATCTCTTTCTCTTCAGAAATGCTGAAATCGCTAGGGATCCACCGCTCACTAGGCATGTTGCAACTAAAGATAAGATACATTTACGTGGGGACAGTCAAGTTAGCATTTTTCATGTTATTCATACCGGGTGAGTTAGCCGTGGTCGTTACGGCGTAGCTGCTGGCAGTCGCTCACATCCGGGAGCCGAGGAGGTTCGAATCCCTCGCCGGCAACCTTGAAGATGGTCTTCCGTGGTTTCCCATCTTCCTTCCAAGCAAATGCCGGGGTAGGTCCTTAACTATAGGCCACAGCCGCTACCTTCCAACTCCTCGTCCTTACATTCAAACTTTCCTTCCCAGACAACACTCCACACGCGACGGTACTTGTAGCTCACCCGATGGGTGTCCGCATAGAAGCAGCTACGAACTGGCGAGCCGAAGATGTCCTCGGACACTCCCGGCATAAAAGCCATACGCATATATATATTTAAAAAACAAGTAGTTCCGTGAAGAACTCTACAACCTATTTTCATATATCCGACTTAGGCCTATGTTAATTGCCTCTATCAACATACAAAATTTCAGTTTGATTGCTTTAATAGATTCGTAGATGTTGAGAACCGACTAAATAATGCAGATGGTTGCCGTGTGGGATTTTTATATAAGTAGGTCTTAGAGTTATGTACTGTTACATGAAGATTATTGTGTACGTGTAGTATTAAAACTTCAATCGCATGATTAGGACACAAGAAGTAAAAACGAGATTTTAAAATTTCGCACAGCTGCCATCTTGTGGTTATGGAAACAATTGAAACAAATTAGATGCCACTAGATTAACATTTGTATATGGATTTACTGTACCAAGTGTCACTGCACTCGGATGGTTAAATTGCGAGAAACGACCATGTGGATATTTATACTTCGCGTCGCCGCCTTGTTGGATTTGTGATCACCAGGTTATTGAAAGTCCGATAGGTTAACTTATGTTCATATCCCCTATGAACATTAAAAAATTCAGTTTGATTGCTGTAATAGATTCGCAGATATTGAGATCCATCTAAAGATTTCGGATGGTCGCCTTGATGGATGGTTATATCTATAGGCCATAGAGTCATGAACCATTAAAGGAAAATTATTGCGTAGGTTCATTATTCAATCTTTCACTTCGATCGCATGATTACGACACAAGAAATAAAAAATAATTTTAAAATTCGCACAGCCGCCATCTTGAGGTTATGTAAACAATTGAACTAAATTAGGCACCAGTGCAATAAAATATGTATAAACATTTCCTGTACCAAGTTTCATTGCGTTTGGATCTTTAAATCGCGAGAAAGATCAATTTAAAATTTTCAAATTCGTTTGGCCGCCATATTCGTTTTGTAGTTAACCAGTTTTTGAAAGTGTTATAGGTGAACTTCCAGTAGTGGCCTTTATCTCCGTACAAAATTTCCGGGTGATAGGCTAATAGTTTCAGAGATATAGAATGCCGGTGGAACACTTCGCACAGCCACCATCTTGAGGTTATGTAAACAATTGAACGAAGTTAGAAGTCGGTGTATTACAATGTGTATAATCATATACTCTACCAAGTTTTATTGCGTTTGGTTGGTTAAATCAAGAGAAACGTGTATTTAAACGTCGCAACTTCGCTTGGCCACCAAGTTGGTTTTGTAGTTACCATGTTTTCAAAAGTCACATAGGTGAAATTCTAGTATTTCTCTTTATCACCGTAAAATATTCCGCGGTGATATCGGTAATAGTTTCGGAGATATTGAATGCTGGTGAAATATTTCGCACAGCCGCCATGTTGGATTGGTGAGACATAACAAAATTTTAAGGGCACGGTTGGGGTCATCCGGAATTGTGCTATGAACTTAGCGAGATTAATTGAAATCGCTCCTGCCGTTTAGAAGTTATTAGGGGGGACACACACCATCACACACTCACACACAGACAGACACACGGACAAGAGGTGATATCATAAGCCTATTTTTTTCATAAATGAAAATAGGCTAAAAGTATAATTGTCATGTCAGCGGATTTGGAAAACACGTGCGGATACGGATACAAGTCGTACGGTTGCGGGGCGGATGTGGATAACAGACGTGCGGTTGCGGGGTGGACGTGGATTACGTTTTGTTTATCCGCGCAGGGCTCTACCTATCGGGGTTACGATGAACGTACCTCACATCGCCAGCATGCACTCGCCTGCCGGGGACAATGAGAACCTCTACGAGACACACCACAGCCTCAGGACTTAATGTGTTTACAAATTCAAAATACATTTGAAGCAAAGAATATGTAAGTATACATAAGACGATGAATATTGTTTGCTGTACAAAAGTATTTTATGGTGGAAAATATATATGTTAATATCATGTTACAAAATTCTGGTTTTTTATTGACACTGTAAATTGAACCACTGCTATGGGTGCAATATCTCTCGTACAATAAATATGTTTGACATTGCACGTTTGCTTGCGAAATATCTGTACTCAATATGCTAAAAAGTCGTTCCCTCCCTGAGATACTTGACAATCGTCGGAAATGTCTTTCCTCTATTGACGCTAGAAAAGTTGGATGGCGCATCCACGCAGTAGAATGTTGAAACTGTAACATAGTGACTGGTGATGTCTATTTACATGGTGATGCATTGACGTCGTGATGGAAACAGAAAGGAATGTGTCAAATTTGAGGAGGTACTGGTCTGTATACGGTTGCAAATCGCATAAAACGGGTACGAAATCTCTCCACTACTTTCCTGTACAAAAGGTTCAGAGAGAAAGATGGGCTTCGGCGCTGTCAATTGGAAAACATGTTACACGATACATGACAGTGTGCAGTCTGAATTTTTGTGAAGACGACTTCTTTCCACAGCGTAAGCACCGGTACTGTTGATTATTGATAGTTATTGTCCCTAATTTGTATTCACAAGGATTTAGCTACATCAAAAATACTGATAAACTTGTAGCGTAATAATTCTGTGCCGTACATAGAATGTAATCCGCTCTTCGTAAACTTATTTTAGGGGTTCTTCCGATTGACAATAGCCGAATGGTTAGACAGCTTAAGAATAATGCTGTTCCTAGCCTTAATTTGCCAGAGAATTTGAATATATTCTTGCCTTTGAACAGCAAGTATGTACCGGTAGGTCAATATTTGCAATATTGAAGTTTGATTTGGCTAAAATTGTGTTTTTGGCTATGATCTCCTTACTGTTGAATTTAGTTAATTAATGTGTAAAATCTTAGATTTAAGTACCGATTTGGTGACCCATCATCCCAAGCAGGCCGGTAACACCTATACTACTCAGGCAAATAGGTCACTTGGCCGTAATTTGGAAGTTATAGTGATAAGTATACATATGCGGTGATGTAGCAGGAGACCTGATCGGCCTAGGCTATTCTAATTTTAATTAGTTCCCTTTTCAGGGTTTTTCAGTTTTGAGTGCGAATAGTTGGTTTGAAAGTTGTACAACAGTAAGGAGAGTATGTTTTGTATAGGTTTTAATTGGTAGTATGGTTTATGTCGAGCTGAGGAGTGAATTTGATTTGGCTTAAAGTCTAGTTTTTTCTGTTCTGTTTGCGTATGACAAGTTCAAACGGTGACTCCAGCTTTGTTAAATATCTGTATTTTAAATATTTAATTAAATATATTGATAAAGAGGTTGCCTCCATTTTAACTTGCCTGTGGCAAGAGATTAATAAATTTATATTCTTGTCTTTGAACAGCAAGTATGTAGGTCAATATTTGCAATATTGAAGTATGATTTGAACATCCCAAGTAACGCTTCCTTGAACCCAAAACATTCATGCAAATTCAGGGTTGATGGATTCAATTTATTATCAGGTAGTCCTCCTTTGTGTTATGTGATATATATTGTGCAATTAATAAAAACATCGATACCGCTAGGCTCCCAAGTACAGGCTTCATATATGTAACAGCAGAATGTAAATTAACTATCTACAAGTGGATAATATTTTTAACTGGTAGTAATTAAGCACTGCATTTAAATTGATTATAAAAATATTCCTATCAATGAAAGAAAATAATTATGTAGTATTTTGCTATCATAAATTAGAAGCCATAACGAACGCACACCCAATCACTGTCTTGTTTACTTCTCGTCACTATCTCGCCGCCATATTTGAAACAGCTGACCGTAAGCTCCTCCCCCGTTTCGGACGTCAATAGCCCAGTCACTTATAAGCAAAAATTATAAAAACGGGGTCAACCTCAGAATGAGAGATAACAAGTAGGAGTCCACGCAGCACGACCTGCTTTTGATGAGACGGGGGCGCAACATTGCGGCGAGCAAGAGTGGTAATAATCTTAAACAACAACTTCGTTGGCGGCAAGGCCTGCAGAATTGCATTTCGGCCATCCGACCCGATTGCGTGGAATTGTAGGAATATTATAAAATGTTATTCAAGGCAATGCTGACACCATCACGTGGTTAAGAAACCCGGACGTCCTCGGAAATGGAAAATATCTTACAGCAGTAAATACCTTATTTAAATTATTTGAACGCTGAAAACGGGTTATAATAGATAATTTCCCGTAGAAATCAATGAGACCATCAGTTGAATTTTTACAAATTATGATATATATCTGGGCCCCATTTTTTTACTAACACCAAAAACATTTAATAACATCACAACGGTGAGAGATATCGAAATATGATAAAGGGTAGAAAGCGTGCTAATTACTGAGATCCTACACCTGCAGATTTAACTTTTTTCGATAGGACCGATGTTTCTGAGATAGCCTATAACGATTCGAAAAAAGGACGAAATTAGGGTTCCAAAAAAAGAAAATGGTGAGAGATATCAAAAAATCGTTATGAATAAAAAAGTTGTATACCGCGGAGTTCTTACAGCTGTACATTGAACGTTTTTCGATACGATTAATCGTTTCCGAGATATATCGATTCAAGAAAGGATGAAATACAGGGCCCCAAAAAGGTCCGGCCCTGCACCGATTCTAACGCCCAACAATAAGGTTCCCCGCAGGCCGCGTCCCTTTCGCCGTACCAAATTTCAGCTCGATGTCATGAAACGTGCGACCTGTACTCTGTTAAACGCATAAACGTCACGCACATACGTACAACTTCAGGGTCCAGAAAAAGAAAACGGTGAGAGATATCAAAAAATTGTTAAGGGTAAGAAAGTTGCATACCGCGGAGATCTTACACCTGTACATTTAACCACTCCGATAGGACAAACCGTTTCCGAGATATGTCGATTACAAAAAAGAGGATGAAATTGTGGGCCCCCAAAAAAGGTCCGGCCCTGCACCAATCTTAACGCCCAACAAAAGGGTTTCTCACAGACCCCAACCCTTTCACCGTACCAAATTTCAGCTCGATATCGTGAGACGTGCGACCTGTACTCTGCTAAACGCATGAACATCAGGCACATACGTACATTTTCAGGGCCCCAAAAAAGAAAACGATGAGAGATATCAAAAAAATCGTTAGGGATACGAAATTTGCATACCGCGCAGAAAATTAAAAATTTTTCGATAGGACCAACCGTTTCCGAGATATATAGATAAAAAAAAAGAAGAGGATAAATTTCAGGGCCCCCAAAAAAGTCTGGCCCTGCACCGATTCTAACGCCCAACAACAGGATTCCTCACAGGCCGCGTCCCTTTCGCCGTACCAAATATTAGCTCGATATTTTGAAAATTGCGACCTGTACATTGCTAAAGGCTAAAACGTCACACACACACGTACATTTTCAGGTCCCCCAAAAAAAGAAAACGATGAAAGATAACAAAACAAGAAGTTCCGTGACGAACTAAACAGCCTACTTTTCTTAAAATTTAAGATTCATGCCAATGATTAATCGATATGGATCTATCTAGAATAATGACGAAATTAAGTTGGTAATATCGAAATTTCTAATTAGTTCGAAATACTGTATACCTGGCATAATGTAGCCTAATAGAGCACTACAGTTGGCAGCCCTGGTGACTGAATATATTCCTAGTTTCATCTCTTAAGGTACAGAATACGAAATTTGGTTGGAGTCCAATGAATAGCATGGACGTTACATGCAGTTAAACATTGGATCTAACAGCGCGCGTAAAATCATGTTGGCAACAGTGTCATGCATGTATTGGTCAGAAATAATCTGAAATAATATGAACTATTGTTGTGCCAATTTTGAATGAAATCCATTAGTTAGGATAGAAGTTACATGCATTTTAAAATTGGACCTATCAGCAGGCTTAGAATCATGTTGGCAGCACTGACGTATATTAGTTACTCCAAATTCATATAGAATGCCAGGTACTATACGTGTGCAAAGTTTAGAGCTATTGGCTTGCATTCTTTCTGATATATTGATATTAGGGTAACAAAAATAGAGACAGCATTTATTAACAGTTGGCTGCCCTGGTTGCTCTTAAGAATACGCATAGTCATAGCTGTTATGGTTCACATAGCACATACGAAATTCGGTTGAATTAATGATAGTATGGAAGTTACATGTATTTAAAGTTGGACATCTCAACAGGCTTAGAATCATGTTGGTAGCACTGACGTATATAAGTTACTCCAAATTAATATAGAATGTCATGTACTATACGTGTGCATAGTTTAAAGCCGTCGGCTTGCATTCTTTCTCATATATAATGGTATTTGGATAAAAGAAATTAAGAGCATTTTTTAACAGTTGGCAGCACTGGTGGTTCATAAGAATACGTTCAGTCATATCCGATTATGTACACATACAACATACGAAATTTGGTTGAATTCCAATTGATAGTGTAGAAGTTATATGCATTTAAATATTGGACCTATCAGTAGGCTTATAATCATTTTGGCAACACTGCCATGTATGGCCTTCTGGAAATTAAACTGCAATATTATTATCTATATGTGTGCCGATTTTGAAATAGCTCCCATTTATACCTTCCAAGATATCCAACATGGAGCTCAAATTTCAATTGCGATTTTTCAGCAGTTGGTAGCACTGACATCATTTTTAAATATGGCCGTGAGATATTCAGGTATAGATCTTTACTCCTACCAAATTTTATTTCGATTGCTCCAGCCGTTTAGGAGTTGATAGGGGGACACACACACACACAGCTAGACAGACAGACAGAAGGACAGACAGACAGACAGACAGACGTCACACATTTTCCCGGATCGATCTCATAAGACTACTTTCTCCTCATTTTTGCAAAATGTGAAAAGTAGGCTAAAAATCGTTAGGGATAGGAAAGTTGCGTAACGCGGAGATCTTACACCTGAACATTATTTTTTTTTCGATAGGACCAACAGTTTCCGAGATACTGTATATCGATTCCAAAAAAAGGACGAAATTCAGGGCCCAAAAAGGTTCGGCCCTTCACTGTTTTTAACACGCAACAATAGGGTTCCTCACAGGCAGCGTCCCTTTCGCCGTACCAAATTTTAGCTTGATATCTTGAAAATTGCGACCTGTATATTGTTAGAGGCTAAAACATCACACGTAGATTTTTAGGGCCCCAAAACAAGAAAACGGTGAGAGATATCAAAAAATCGTATTGTGCCCGTTTAGACCGGAGTCCGCACGACCACATATGCATTTTACCAATAATCAGTCAGCACGAGAATCAAAATATCCCGGAGCGCCAGATGGGTTAAAGCAAATCGCAAAAACGACATCAAATTTATAAAAATGCTTTGCTGATTTTTGGCTCAATGCAACAATAAGGATAGAAGGAGATTTAATTGGGTGAAACACATCTGGTAAAATTATCTCAGTTTATTTAAAGTTAAAATCTGACTGCAAGAATAATGCTCAAAGCAGCATCATCCACGTGTGGCGATCCACACTCTTATTTACACACAATATACAGAAATCTTCCAAACACATCTGACAATCTTTTTGAAAACACAAGTCCGATTGTTAGTCCTGTGGACTGTGTTCCAAAATTATTAATATTATTCCAGCTCAAAATTAATTGTTCATACTGGAAATAACGTAGATCACTGTTTGACTATTTACATGATATTAACACTCGTAGAATAAATGTTTATAGAATTTCTTAAACTTTCATTTGTTTTCCAGTTTTCAAAAATATATCGTTGAAACTATTATTATCATCGTAGCAACACAAATTATTAACACATATTAACAACATCTGAAAAATATTTGACCATTGAGCATAGCATCGAAGAACTGTGCGAAGCACAACAACAATTAATTGTTCTTCTGACGTTAAACATTCGAGAAGTGACTCGATTATGAACTTCAAGTTCCAAACAAAATATATGATTTCTGAATCATTAACTTGATCAATAAATGGTTGAACCATTCAACTATTAGATTTTCCACTTGGGAACAATATTATAAAAATATTTATATTTATGGCCATTTCTAGCAACGTTCACAACTTGCAATTCTTCGACAGAATGCGGAAATTAGAATTGTAGTTTTATAATGAATTCATTTAGTTCATGGCACTAGGATTGAAAATATCCTTCAAATTATTCGTGGTTAAAGAATTATTTTAAATTGGCAGTGGCCCATTCTACTATTTGTGTAAGGACACAATATTATAACAACAACAACAACGGCAAAGGTCTTCCTCTGAAGAAGAATAAACTACTATCATGACAAATCCGGGTTCTAGCAAAATCAAATTCTAAATGGAATTCGTAAACAAGGTTGAAATAAGAACTGATGGTTTCAAAGAAATAACCTTCGGGTTATTCATACGACGAAATGTGTGGCTCCAATACTCCTACTATAAACCTGAGCCATCGAACCTGCTATTTGATTGATGCTCGAAAAAACCTTCATTCCTGCGACTTAACATGCGCACCTGGGAATGGCATTACAACTATTCCACACACATAAATTATCTTCCCAAAATTTATACAATAAATCAAGCCTCTGCTTGTCATCAACACTGGAAGATTAATAAACTTACAAGTTTATTTTATTTTACCATTCAGTTCAACCCGTGATTTTACCATACTTATGAAAAGCTTCATTTCACTTTCGAGGTGTATTTACGTCATGATTTTATATAAATACAACAATATCCTATTTGATACAAATATCAATTGCTTCCCGTTTCATGCCTCTCCGTGTTATATGAAACATATACTTTGCTCATTGCAAATATCAACTGTTCAACCAGAACTGAAATGTTGGTTGAATGCGGGCTTGCGCTAACCACTCTCCTTCGTAAAATCTCCTGTTCCAAACTAGAAATGTTTCAACTACTTCATAGGCTCTTTCTCAATACATATGATTATTAGAAAATATAATATCCAAGAATTATTTAGAAAAATTATGAAAATTATTATTATTATTATTAGTGGATTATTATTATTATTATTATTATTTCAAATATGTTGAATTATCATCTCATTATGTGAGAATCCACATGTTCGAACCTTCGAATATGGAAAAAAATATCCATTCCTCAACAAAAATAAATTTAACTTTTACAGTTACATCGGCTGATTACCGTGATTTCCCAAAAATATGAAAAATTCAAATAAATGCTCAAAATGCTCGGTCATCGATCCTAAACTGTTCTGAGTGCTGAAAATGCTCAGAATAAATCTAACAAGTCTTGCGTAAATCATTACAAGCTTTAAATACGACGAAAAAAATGTGTTGGTCATCTGCAGAAAAATAGTTTGTTCCAATTAGCTAAGCATAATATAATTCAAATGTGGCTTACATTTCTTGATGTTCTTGAAGTGTAGTAAACCTGGTCTATACCAGATTTATCCGTAGACATGCCCTATCGGAAAAGCACGTATAATCCTTGTATCGGCCGCCATTGTAGACCCACAAATCGTCTAGTCAGACATAGTGGTAGTATCTTTCGACGTTTTAAATGACTGTGGTTCCATTTTAATATGGGCTTCTAACAAAGCCATAACAGTTTGTTTGAAAAGGGTCAGATCTAAGCGATCTCTTCTTAAATGTGTCAGTTGTAACTTAACTCACTGTAATCTCATCAGTACAAGAAAAACGTTGACAGTCTAAGCAGTTAACGGCTGTTCTGAAGATCGTTCCCTGGGCATGGTTTATTAAAATCACCATCTGCCATGCGCTAGACAACCTGCAGTTTCCCTTGCGTAGACTAATGAACGCCACCGTTATAGACTATTCTTCAATGTACTGACCGATCGAAGTGGTTAAATAGTTACAAAATATGAAAACTGACTTCAAATAGATCTAAACATCCAAGTATTAATTTACTATTGGACTGTGACAAATACTACTTTCTAGACCAAGTCTAGCATATGTCCTTTAGGAAATATAAATATTTCCACCAATGTCTGTAGAAATACAATCACCTCAGTGATTCTCCTCACCAGAAACTTACTAAGTTCCAACTCGTTTGCGCAGCACTCCTCGTGACTATCACGATTTGAAAAGTACTTCTTCGTAGACGTGGCAACCATGTGCCTTGGCTCAGCGTAGACGCAACTTGTTCGCCAAGTGCTTGTGATGAATTGAGCTAACTAAGCCTGCTCCAGCTTGCTTTTATACAAAAACGGTCAGGGTCACGCGTCATCGCCTGATATCTAAAAATCCTCATATCTCTTGAATCCCTGGTCCGATTTACTTGATATTAATTGCATTCTCTTTTATTTGGCCGTGCCAGTAATCTGATCCCAGTCTCAAGTCTCTGCTCCATAGTTAACTATTTAATCAATAAATAGTCTCCACCTCTGCTGTTACTCGCTACGTCATTTACCATCCAACTATCGGTAATTTCCTTCGAAAGGCTTCGAGAAGCAATGTAGCGCGATATTCAAATATCCGAACTTTCAAAAGCTGCTACAGCCTTTCCCTTGATATCTAGGTGTCTGAAACTTGGAATACCCATTCCTAGATTTGGGCACAGTATGGGGTAAATAAGTTGCATACCGAGGAGATCTTACCCCTGTAATTTAATGTTTTCCGATACGACCAACCGTTTACGAGATATATCGATTCAAATAAAGTTTGAAATTCAGGGCCCCCCAAAACAGTCCAGCCCTACACCGATCCTAACTCCCAACAATAGGATTCCTTTCAGGACGCGTCCCTGTCTCCGTACCAAATTTCGGCTCGTTATCTTGAAAATTGCGACCTGTACATAGCTATCGGCTAAAACGTCACGCACACACGTACATCTCCAGGCCCCAAAAACAGAAAACGGTAGGAGATATTAAAAATTCGTTATAGTAAAAAAGTTGCATACCGAGGCGATCTTACACCTGTACATTTAACATGATTTGATACGACCAACCGTTTCCGAGATATATCGATTCCAAGAAAAGGGTTGAAATTCAGGGCCCAAAAAGAAGATCCGGCCATGCACCGATTTTAACGCCCAACAATAGGATTCCTCACAGGTCCTAACTCTTTCACCGTACTAAATTTCAGCTTGATATCTTGCAAATTGCGACCTGTACTTCGCTAAACCCAAAAATGTCAGGCACAAAGGACATTTTTAGGGCCCCCGAAACAGAAAACGATGAGAGATATCAAAAAATCGTTTCGAGTAAAAAAGTTGCATACCACGGAGATCTTACCCCTGTAGTTTTAACGTCTTTCGATACGACCAACCGTTTCCGAGATAGATCGATTCAAAAAAGTTTGAAATTCAGGGCCCCCCAAAAAGATCCGTCCCTCCACCGTTTTTAACGCCCGACAAAAGGTTTCCTCACAGGATCTAACTCTTTCACCGCACCAAATTTGAGTTTGATATCTTGAAAATTGCGACCTGTACTTCGCTAAACCCAAAAATGTCACGCACAATGGACATATTCAGGCCCCCCCCCCCCCCCCCCAAAAAAAAGAAAACGGTGAGAGATATCAAAAAATCGTCAACAATAAAAACGATGTATACCGTGGAGTTCTTACACCTGTTCATTTAACGTTTTCGATACGACCAACCGTTTCCGAGATATATCGATTCCAAAAAAAAGTTTCCTCACAGGCCCTAGCCCTTTCACCGTAGCAAATTTCAGTTCGATATTTTGAAACTTGCTACCTGTACTTTGCTAAATGGAAAAACGTCACGCACATACGTACATTTTCAGGGCCCCAAAAACCGAAAACGGTGAAAGATATCAAAAAATCGTCATGAATAAAAACGATGTATATCGCGGAGATCTTAAACCTGTACATTTAACGTTTTGCGATATGAACAAACGTTTCCGAGATATACCGATTCAAAAAAAGAATGACATTCAGGGCCCCCAAAAAAGGTCCGGCCCTTCACCGATTTTAACGCCCAACAATAGCGTTGCGTTCCTCACAGGCCTTAACTCTTCCACCGTAACAAATTTCACCTTGATATCTTGAAAATTGGGACCTGTACTTTGCTACACCCAAAAATGTCACGCACAATGAGCATTTTCAGGTCCCCGAAAAAAAAACGGTGAGAGATATCAAAAAATCGTTATGAGAAAAAAAGTTGCATACCACGGAGATCTTACACCTGTACATTTAACGGTTTTGGATACGACCAACCGTTTCCGAGATATATCGAATCAAAAAAAAAGTTTGAAATTCAGGGCCCCCAAAAAAGATCCGTCCCTGAAGCGTTATTAACGCCGGACAACAGGTTTCCTCACAGGGTCTAACTCTTTCACCACTCCAAATTTCAGCTCGATAAGTTGAAATTTGCGACCTGTACTTCGCAAAACCCAAAAGTGTCATGCACAATGGACATTTTCAGGGCCCAAAAAAAAAAACGATGTGAGATATCAAAAAATCGTTATGTGCAAAAAAGTTGCATACCGTGGAGGTCTTACACCTGTACTTATAACGTTTTCGATACGACCAGCTGTTTCCGAGATATATTGATTCAAAAAAAAATGATGAAATTCTGGGCCCCAAAAAAAGGGCCGCCCCTGCACCTATTTTAACGCCCTACAACAGGGTTCCTCACAGGCCTTAACTCTTTCACCGAACCAAATTTCAGCTTAATATCTTGAAAATTGCGACCGGTACTTTGCTAAACGCAAAAATGTCACGCACAATAGATATTTTCAGGGCCCCCAAAAAAATAAAACGGTTAGAGATATCATAAAATCGTTCCAAGTAAAAACGTTGCATACCGCGGAGATCTTACACTTGTACCTTTAACGTTTTTCGATACGACAAACCGTTTCCGAGATATATCGATTCCAAAAAAAAAAGTTTGAAATTCAGACCCCCCAAAAAGGATCCGGCCCTGCACCGTTTTTAACGCCCGACAACAGGTTTCCTCATGAAGTCCAACTCTTTCACCGCTCCAAATTTCAGGTCGATATCTTGAAAATTGCGACCTGTACTTCGCAAAAGAAAATATGTCAGGCACAAAGGACATTTTCAGGGCCCCAAAAAAAGAAAACGGTGAGTGATATCAAAAAATCGTTTTGAGTAAAAAAGTTGCTTACTGCGGAGATCTTACCCCTGTACGTTTAACGTTTTTCGATACGACCAGCCGTTTCCGAGATATATCGATTCTAAGAAAATAGGATGAAATTCAGTGCCCCAAAAAAGGTCCAGCCCTGCACCGATTTTAACGCACAATAATAGGTTTCCTAATAGGCCCTAACTCTTTCACCGTACCATATTTCAGCTCGATATCTTGAAACGTGCGACCTGTACTCTGTTAAACGCATAAACGTCAGGCACATACGTACACCTTCAGGGCCCCAAAAAAGAAAACGGTGAGAGATATCAAAAAATCGTTAAGGGTAAGAAAGTTGCATACCGCGGAGATCTCACATCTGTTCATTTAACCATTCCGATAGGACAAACCGTTTCCGAGATATGTTGATTACAAAAAAGAGGATGAAATTGTGGGCCCCCAAAAAAGGTCCGGCCCTGCACCAATCTTAACGCCCAACAAAAAGGTTTCTCGCAGACCACAACTCTTTCACCGTACCATATTTCAGCTCGATATCTTGAGACGTGCGACCTGTAATCTGCTAAACGCACGAACATCGGGCACATACGTACATTTTCAGGGCCCCAAAAAAGAAAACGATGAGAGGTATCAAAAAAATCGTTAGGCATAGGAAAGTTGCATACCGCGGTGATCTTACACCTGAACATTAAAAATGTTTCGATAGGACCAACCGTTTCCGAGATATATAGATTCCAAACAAGAGAATGAAATTCAGGGCCCCCCAAAAAAGTCTGGCCCAGCACCGATTCTAACGCCCAAAAACAGGATTCCTCACAGGCCGCGTCCCTTTCGCCGTACCAAATATTAGCTCGATATCTTGAAAATTGCGACCTGTACATTGCTAAAGGCTAAAACTTCACACACACGTACATTTTCGGCCCCCCAAAAAAAGAAAACGGTGAGAGATATCAAAAAATCGTTAGGAGTATAAAAGTTGCATACCGAAGAGTTCTTATACCTGTACTTTTAACGTTTTTCAATACGACCAACCATTTCCGAGATATATCGATTCCAAAAAAAAGGGATAAAATTCTGGGCCCCAAAAAAGGTTCGGCCCTTCACTGATTTTAACGCTCAACAATATGTTTCCTCGCAGGCAGCGTCCCTTTGCCGTACCAAATTTTAGCTTGATATGTTGAAAATTGCGACCTGTACATTGCTAGAGGCTAAAACGTCACACACACGTACATTTTCAGGGCCCCAAAAAAAGAAAACGGTGAGAGATATTAAAAAATTGTTTGGAGTAAATAAGTTGCATACCGAGGAGATCTTACACCTGTACATTTAACGTTTTCCGATACGACCAACCGTTTCCGAGATATATCTATTCCAAAAATTTTGAAATTCAGGGCCCCCCCAAAAAGTCTAGCCCTACCCCGATCCTAACTCCCAACAATAGGATTCCTCTCAGGCCGCGTCCCTGTCGCCGTACCCAATTTCGGCTCGTTATCTTGAAAATTGCGACCTGTACATAGCCATCGGCTAAAACGTCACGCACACACGTACATATTCAGGGCCCCAAAAACAGAAAACGGTAGGAGATATTAAAAATTCGTTAGTGTAAAAAAGTTGTATACCGAGGCGATCTTACACCTGCATATTTCACATGTTTTGATACGGCCAACCGTTTCCGAGATATATCGATTCCAAAAAAAAAAGGTTGAAATTAAGGGCCCTAAAAGAGGATCCGGCCCTGCACCGATTTTAACGCCCAACAACAGGATTCCTCACAGGTACAAACTCTTTCACCGTACTAAATTTCAGCTTGATATCTGGAAATTTGCGACCTGTACTTCGCTTAACCCAGAAATGTCATGCACAAAGGATATTTTTAGGACCCAAAAAAAAAAGAAAACGATGAGAGATATCAAAAAATCGTTTTGAGTAAAAAAGTTGCATACCACGGAGATCTTACCCCTGTACATTTAATGTTTTTCGATACGACCAACCGTTACCGAGATGTATTGATTCCAAAAAATTGTTTGAAATTCAGGGCCCCCTAAAAAGATCCGGCCCTGCACGGATTTTAACGCCCGACAAAAAGTTTCCACACAGGGTTCAATTCTTTCTCCGCTCCAAATTTCTGCTCGATATCTTGAAAATTGCGACCTGTACTTCGCAAAACCCAAAAGTGTCACGCACAATGGATATTTTCAGTGCCCCAAAAAAGAAAATGGTGAGAGATATCAAAAAATCGTTATGTGCAAAAAAGTTGCATACCGTGGAGGTCTTACACCTGTACATTTATCGTTTTTCGATACGACCAGCTGTTTCCGAGATATATTGATTCCAAAAAAATTGATGAAATTCAGGGACCCAAAAAAGGCCCGACCCTGCACCGATTTTAACGCCCAACAGCAGAGTTCCTCACAGGCCCTACCTCTTTCACGAACCAAATTTCAGCTTGATATCTTGAAAATTGCGACCGGTACTTCGCAAAACCCAAAAGTTTCACGCACAATGGATATTTTCAGGGCCCCATAAAAGAAAACGGTTAGAGATATCAAAAAATCGTTATGTGCAAAAAAGTTGCATACCGCGGAGATCTTACATTTGTACCTTTAACGGTTTTCGATACGTCCAACCGTTTCCGAGATATATCGAATCCAAAAAAAAATGTTTGAAATTCTGGGCCCCTTAAAAAAAATGCGGCCCTGCACCGTTTTTAACGCCGGACAACAGGTTTCGTCACACGGTCTAACTCATTCACCGCTCCGAATTTCAGCTCGATAAGTTGAAAATTGCGACCTGTACTTCGCAAAACCCAAAAGAGTTCCGCACAATGGACATTTTCAGTACCCCAAAAAGAAAACGGTGAGAGATATCAAAAAATCGTTATGTGCAAAAAAGTTGCTTACCGTGGAGGTCTTACACCTGTATATTTAACGTTTTTCGTTACGACCAACCGTTTCCGAGATATATCGATTCAAAAAAAAAGTTAGAAATTCAGAGCCCCCCAAAAGAATCCGGCCCTGCACCGTTTTTAACGCCCGACATCACGTTTCCTCATGGGGTCCAACTATTTCACCGCTCCAAATTTCAGGTCGATATCTTGAAAATTGCGACCTGTACTTCGCTAAACCCAAAAATGTCACGCACAATGGATATTTTCAGGGCCCAAGAAAAAAAACGGTGAGTGATGTCAAAAAATCGTTTTGAGTAAAAAAGTTGAATACCGCGGAGATCTAACACCTGTACATTTAACGTTTTTCTATACGACCAACCGTTTCCAAGATATATTGATTCCAAAAAAAGTTTCAAATTCTGGGCCGCCCAAAAAGATCCGGTCGTTTTTACGCACCGTTTTTACGCCCAAAAATACGTTTTCTCACAGGGTCTAACTCTTTCACCGCACCAAATTTCAGTTCGATATCTTGAAAATTGCGACCTGTACATCGCTAAACCCAAATATGTCACGCACAATGGACATTTTCAGGGCCCCAAAAAAGGAAAACGGTGAGAGATATCAAAAAATCGTTATGAGTAAAAAAGATGTATACAACGGAGATCTTACCCCTGTACATTTAACGATTTCGATACGACCAGCCGTTTCCGTGATATATCGATTCAAAAATTAGGATGAAATTCAGCGCCCCCAAAAAGGTCCGGCCCTGCACCAGTTATAACGCCCAATAATAGGGTTCCTAACAGGCCCTAACTCTTTCCACGTACCGAATTTCAGCTCGATATCTTGAAACGTGCGACCTGTACTCTGTTAAACGCATCAACGTCACGCATATACGCACACCTTCAGGGCCCAAAAAAAGAAAACGGTGAGAGATATCAAAAAATTGTTAAGGGTAAGAATGTTGCCTACCGCGGAGATCTTACACCTGTACATTTAACCATTCCGATAGGACAAACCGTTTCCGAGATATGTCGATTACAATAAAGAGGATGAAATTTTGGGCCCCCAAAAAAGGTCCGGCCCTGCACCAATCTTAACGCCCAACAAAAGGGTTTCTCACAGACCCCAACCCTTTCACCGTACGACATTTCAGCTCGATATCGTGAGACGTGCGACCTGTACTCTGCTAAACGCATGAACATCAGGCACATACGTACATTTTCAGGGCCCCAAAAACGAAAACGACGAGAGATATCAAAAAAATCGTAAGGAATAGGGAAGTTGCATACCGCGGAGATCTTACACCTGAACATTAACATTTTTTCGATAGGACCAACCGTTTCCGAGATATATAGATTCCAAAAAAAGGCTGAAATTCAGGGCCCCAAATAAAGTCTGGCCCTGCACCGATTCTTACGCCCAACAACAGGATTCCTCACAGGCCGCGTCCCTTTCGCCGTACCAAATTTTAGCTTGATATCTTGAAAATTGCGACCTGTACATTGCTAGAGGCTAAAACGTCACACACACGTATATTTTCAGGGCCCCAAAAAATGAAAACGATGAGAGATATCAAAAAATAGTTTGGACTAAATAAGTTGAATACCGAGGGGATCTTACACCTGTACATTTAACGTTTTCCAATACGACCAACCGTTTCCGAGATATATCGATTCAAAAAAAAGTTTGAAATTCAGTGCCCCCCACAAACGTCCGGCCCTACACCGATCCTAACTCCCAACAACAGGATTCCTCTCAGGCCGCGTCCCTGTCGCCGTACCAAATTTCGGCTCGTTATCTTGAAAATTGCGACCTGTACATAGCTATCGGCTAAAACGTCACGCACACACGTACATTTTCAGGGCCCCAAAAACAGAAAACGGTAGGAGATATTAAAAATTCGTTATAGTAAAAAGTTGCATACTGAGGCGATCTTCTCCTGTACATTTAACTTGTTTTGATACGACCAACCGTTTCCGAGATATATCGTTTCCAAAAAAAAGGGTTGAAATTCAGGGCCCAAAAAGTAGATCCGGCCCTGCTCCGATTTTAACGCCCAACAATAAGATTCCTCACAGGTCCTAACTCTTTCACCGTACTAAATTTCAGCTTGATATCTTGAAAATTGCGACCTGTACTTCGCTTAACCCAAAAATGTCATGCACAAAGGACAATTTTAGGGCCCCCAAAAAAGAAAACGATGAGAGATATCAAAAAATCGTTTTGAGTTAAAAAGTTGCATTCCACGGAGATCTTAACCCTGTACATTTAACGTTTTTCGAAACGACCAACCGTTACCGAGATGTATCGATTCCAAAAAATAGTATGAAATTCAGGGCCCTCTAAAAAGATCCGGCTCTGCACCGGTTTTAACGCCCGACAAACGGTTTCCTCACAGGGATCGATTCCTTCTCCGCTCCAAATTTCAGCTCAATATCACGAAAATTACGACCTGTACTTCGCTAAACCCTAAAATGTCATGTACAAAGGACCTTTTTAGGGCCACGAAAAAAGAAAACGGTGAGAGATATCAAAAAATCGTTAAGAGTAAAAATTTGCATACCACGGAGATCTTACACCTGTACATTTAACGTTTTTCGATACGACCAACCGTTTCCGAGATATATCGAATCCAAAAAAAAAAATGTTTGAAATTCAGGGGCCTAAAAAAGATCCGGCCCTCCACCGTTTTTAACGCCGGACAACAGGTTTCCTCACAGGGTCTAACTCTTACACCGCTCCAAATTTCAGCTCGATAAGTTGAAAATTGCGACCTGTACTTCGCAAAACCCAAAAGAGTACCGCACAATGGACATTTTCAGTGCCCCAAAAAGAAAACGGTGAGAGATATCAAAAAATCGTTATGTGCTTAAAAGTTTCATACCGTGGAGGTCCTACACCTGTACATTTAACGTTTTTCGATACGACCAGCTGTTTCCGAGATATATTGATTCCAAAAAAAATGATGAAATTCAGGGCCCCAAAAAAAGGCCCGGCCCTGCACTGATTTTAACGCCCAACAATAGGGTTCCTCACAGGCCTTAACTCTTTCACCGAACCAAATTTCAGCTTGATATTTTGTAAATTGCGAACGGTACTTTGCTAAACGCAAAAATGTCACGCACAATAGACATATTCAGGGCCCCCCCAAAAAAGAAAACGCTGAGAGATATCAAGAAATCGTTCCAAGTAAAAAAGTTGCATACCGCGGAGATCTTACATTTGTTCCTTTAAAGTTTTTCGATACGACCAACCGTTTCCGAGATATATCGATTCCAAAAAAAAAGTTAGAAATTCAGAGCCCCCCAAAAGGATCCGGCCCTGCACCGTTTTTAACGCTCGACATCACGTTTCCTCATGGGGTCCAACTATTTCACCGCTCCAAATTTCAGGTCGATATCTTGAAAATTGCGACCTGTACTTCGCTAAACCCAAATATGTCACGCACAATGGACATTTTCAGGGCCCAAAAAAAACGGTGAGTGATGTCAAAAAATCGTTTTGAGTAAAAAAGTTGAATACCGCGGAGATCTTACACCTGTACATTTAACGTTTTTCTATACGACCAACCGTTTCCAAGATATATTGATTCCAAAAAAAGTTTCAAATTCTGGGCCGCCCAAAAAGATCCGGCCCTGCACCGTTTTTAAGCCCAACAATACGTTTCTTCACAGGGTCTAACTCTTTCACCGCACCAAATTTCAGTTCGATATCTTGAAAATTGCGACCTGTACTTCGCTAAACCCAAATATGTCACGCACAATGGACATTTTCAGGGCCCCAAAAGAGGAAAACGGTGAGAGATATCAAAAAATCGTTATGAGTAAAAAAGATGTATACAACGGAGATCTTACCCCTGTACATTTAACGATTTTCGATACGACCGGCCGTTTCCGGGATATATCGATTGAAAATATAGGATGAAATTCAGTGCCCCCAAAAAGGTCCGGCCCGGCACCAGTTATAACGCCCAATAATAGGGTTCCTAACAGGCCCTAACTCTTTCACCGTACCAAATTTCAGCTCGATATCTTCAAAAACGTGTGACCTGTACTCTGTTAAACGCATAAACGTCACGCACATACGTACACCTTCAGGGCCCAAAAAAAGAAAACGGTGAGAGATATCAAAAAATTGTTAAGGGTAAGAATGTTGGCTACTGCGGAGATCTTACAACTGTACATTTAACCATTCCGATAGGACAAACCGTTTCCGAGATATGTTCATTACAAAAAAGAGGATGAAATTGTGGGCCCCCAAAAAAGGTCCGGCCCTAGACCAATCTTAACGCCCAACAAAAGGGTTTCTCACAGATCCCAACCAGTTCACCGTACCAAATTTCAGCTTGATATCTTGAAACGTGCGACCTGTACTCTGCTAAACGCATGAACATCAGGCACATACGTACATTTTCAGGGCCCCAAAAAAGAAAACGATGAGAGATATAAAAAAAATCGTTTGGAATAGGAAAGTTTCATACCGCGGATATCTTACACCTGAACATTAATTTTTTTTTCGATAGGACCAACCGTTTCCGAGATATATAGATTCCAAAAAAAAAAAAAGGATGAAATTCAGGACCCCAAAAAAGTTTGGCCCTGCACCGATTCTAACGCCCAACAACAGGATTCCTCACAGGCCGCGTCCCTTTCGCCGTACCAAATTTTAGCTTGATATCTTGAAAATTGCGACCTGTACATTGCTAGAGGCTAAAACGTCACACACACGTATATTTTCAGGGCCCCAAAAAATGAAAACGATGAGAGATATCAAAAAATAGTTTGGACTAAATAGGTTGAATACCGAGGGGATCTTACACCTGTACATTTAACGTTTTCCAATACGACCAACCGTTTCCGAGATATATCGATTCAAAAAAAAGTTTGAAATTCAGTGCCCCCCAAAAACGTCCGGCCCTACACCGATCCTAACTCCCAACAACAGGATTCCTCTCAGGCCGCGTCCCTGTCGCCGTACCAAATTTCGGCTCGTTATCTTGAAAATTGCGACCTGTACATAGCTATCGGCTAAAACGTCACGCACACACGTACATTTTCAGGGCCCCAAAAACAGAAAACGGTAGGAGATATTAAAAATTCGTTATAGTAAAAAGTTGCATACCGAGGCGATCTTCTCCTGTACATTTAACATGTTTTGATACGACCAACCGTTTCCGAGATATATCGTTTCCAAAAATAGAGTTGAAATTCAGGGCCCAAAAAGAAGATCCGGCCCTGCACCGATTTTAACGCCCAAAATAGGATTCCTCACAGGTCCTAACTCTTTCACCGTACTAAATTTCAGCTTGATATCTTGAAAATTGCGACCTGTACTTGGCTTAACCCAAAAATGTCATGCACAAAGGACATTTTTAGGGCCTCCAAAAAAGAAAACGATGAGAGATATCAAAAAATCGTTTTGAGTAAAAAAAGTTGCATACCACGGAGATCTTACCCCTGTACATTTAACTTTTTTCGATACGACCAACCGTTACCAAGATGTATCGATTCCAAAAAATAGTTTGAAATTCAGGGCCCCCTAAAAAAACCGGCTCTGCACCGTTTTTAACGCCCGACAAAAGGTTTCCTTACAGGGTTCATTTCCTTCTTCGCTCCAAACTTCAGCTCAATATCTCGAAAATTACGACCTGTACTTCGCTAAACCCTAAAATGTAATGTACAAAGGATATGTTTAGGGCCCCAAAAAAAGAAAACGGTGAGAGATATCAAAAAATCGTTATGAGAAAAAAAGTTGTATACCACGGAGATCTTACCCCTCTACCTTTAACGTTTTTCGATACGACCAGCCGTTTCCGTGATATATCGATTCAAAAAAATATGATGAAATTCAGTGCCCCCAAAAAAGGTCCGGCCCTGCACCGATTTTAACGCCCAAAAATAGGGTTCCTCACAGGCCCTAACTCTTTCACCGTACCAAATTTCTGCTCGATATCTTGAAACGTGCGACCTGTACTCTGTTAAACGCATAAACGTCACGCACATACGTACAACTTCAGGGCCCCAAAAAAGAAAACGGTGAGAGATATCAAAAAATCGTTAAGGGTAAGAAAGTTGCATACCGCGGAGATCTTACACCTGTACATTTAACCTTTCCGACAGGACAAACCGTTTCGGAGATATGTCGATTACAAAAATGAGGATGAAATTTTGGGGCCCCAAAAATGTCCGGCCCTGCACCAATCTTAACGCCCAACAAACGGGTTTCTCACAGACCCAAACCCTTTCACCGTACCAAATTTCAGCTCGATATCTTGAAACGTGAGACTTGTACACGGCTAAACGCACGAACATCAGGCACATACGTACATTTTCAGGGCCCCAAAAAGAAAACGATGAGAGATATCAAAAAAATCGTTAGGGATAGGAAAGTTGCATACCGAGGAGATCTTACACCTGAACATTAAAAAATTTTCGATAGGACCAACCGTTTCCGAGATAAATCGATTCAAAAAAAGGATGACATTCAGGGCCCCAAAAAAGATTCGGCCCTTCACTGATTTTAACGCCCAACAATAGGGTTCCTCACAGGCAGCGTCCCTTTCGCCGGACCAAATTTTAGCTCGATATCTTGAAAATTGCGACCTGTACATTGCTAGAGGCTAAAACGTCCCACACACGTACATTTTCAGGGCCCCAAAAAAAGAAAACGGTGAGAGATATCAAAAAATCGTCTGGAGTAAATAAGTTGCATACCGAGGAGATCTTTCACCTGTACCTTTAACGTTTTCCGATACGACCAACCGCTTCCGTGATATATCGATTCAAAAAAATGTTTGAAATTCAGGGCCCCCAAAAAAGATCCGGCCCTGCACCGTTTTTAACGCCCAACAATAGGTTTCCTCACAGGGTCTAACTCTTTCACCACACTAAATTTAATTTCGATATCTTGAAAATTGCGACCTGTATATCGCTAAACCCAAAAATGTCACGCACAATGGACACCTTCAGGGCCCCCCAAAAAAGAAAACGGTGAGAGATATCAAAAAAAACGTTATGGGTAAAATAGTTGTGTATCGCGGAGGTGTTACACCTGTGTATTTAATGTTTTTCGATACGACCAACCGTTTCCGAGATATATCGATTCCCCCAAAAAAGGATGAAATTCAGGGCCCCAAAAAAATCTGGCCCTACACCGATCCTATCTCCCTACAATAGGATTCCCCTCAGGCCACGTCCCTGTCGCCGTACCAAATTTCAGCTCGTTATCTTGAAAATTGCGACCTGTACATAGCTATAGGCTAAAATGTCACCTACACACGTACATTTTCAGGGCCCCAAAAACAGAAAACGGTAGGAGATATTTAAAATTCTTTATAGTAAAAAATTTGCATACCGAGGCGATCTTACACCTGTATATTTAACGTTTTTCGATACGACCAGCTTTTTCCGAGATATATTGATTCCAAAAAAAGGATGACATTCAGGGCTCCAGAAAAAGGCCCGGCCCTGCACCGATTTTAACGCCCAACAATAGGGTTCTTCACAGGTCCAAGCTCTTTCACCGTACTATATTTCAGCTTGATATCTTGAAAATTGCGACCTGTATATAGCTATAGGCTAAAATGTCACCCACACACGTACATTTTCAGGGCCCCAAAAACAGAAAACGGTAGGAGATATTAAACATTCTTTATAGTAAAAAAGTTGCATACCGAGGCGATCTTACACCTGTATATTTAACGTTTTTCGATACGACCAGCTTTTTCCGAGATATATTGATTCCAAAAAAAGGATGAAATTCAGGGCTCCAGAAAAAGGCCCGGCCCTGCACCGATTTTAACGCCCAACAATAGGGTTCTTCACAGGTCCAAGCTCTTTCACCGTACTATATTTCAGCTTGATATCTTGAAAATTGCCACCTGTACTTCGCTAAACTCAAAAATGTCATGCACAAAGGACATTTTTAGGGCCCCAAAAAAAGAAAACGATGAGAGATATCATAAAATCGGTTTGATTAAAAACGTTGCATACCACGGAGATCTTACTCCTGTACATTTAACGATTTCGATACGACCAACCGTTTCCGAGATATATCGATTCCAAAAAAAAGTTTGAAATTCAGGGCCCCCTAAAAAGATCCGGCACTGCACCGTTTTTAACGCCCGACAAAAGGTCTCCTCAAGGGTTCAGTTCTTCCTCAGCTCCAAATTTCAGCTCAATATCTTGAAAATTACGACCTGTACTTGGCTAAACCCAAAAATGTCATGCACAAAGGATATTTTTAGGGCCCCACAAAAAGAAAACGGTGAGAGATATCAAAAAATCGTTTGGAGTAAATAAGTTGCATACCGAGGAGATCTTTCACCTGTACCTTTAACGTTTTCCGATACGACCAACCTTTTCCGTGATATATCGATTCAAAAAAATGTTTGAAATTCAGGGCCCCCAAAAAAGATCCGGCCCTGCACCGCTTTTAACGCCCAACAATAGGTTTCCTCACAGGGTCTAACTCTTTCACCACACTAAATTTAATTTCGATATCTTGAAAATTGCGACCTGTACATCGCTAAACCCAAAAATGTCACGCACAATGGACACCTTCAGGGGCCCCCAAAAAAGAAAACGGTGAGAGATATCAAAAAAAAACGTTATGGGTAAAATAGTTGTGTATCGCGGAGGTGTTACACCTGTGTATTTAATGTTTTTCGATACGACCAACCGTTTCCAAGATATATCGATTCCCCCAAAAAAGGATGAAATTCAGGGCCCCAAAAAAGTCTGGCCCTACACCGATCCTATCTCCCTACAATAGGATTCCCCTCAGGCCGCGTCCCTGTCGCCGTACCAAATTTCAGCTCGTTATCTTGAAAATTGCGACCTGTACATAGCTATCGGCTAAAACGTCACGCACACACGTACATTTTCAGGGCCCCAAAAACAGAAAACGGTAGGAGATATTAAAAATTCTTTATAGTAAAAAAGTTGCATACCGAGGCGATCTTACACCTGTATATTTAACGTTTTTCGATACGACCAGCTTTTTCCGAGATATATTGATTCCAAAAAAAGGATGACATTCAGGGCTCCAGAAAAAGGCCCGGCCCTGCACCGATTTTAACGCCCAACAATAGGGTTCTTCACAGGTCCAAGCTCTTTCACCGTACTATATTTCAGCTTGATATCTTGAAAATTGCGACCTGTATATAGCTATAGGCTAAAATGTCACCCACACACGTACATTTTCAGGGCCCCAAAAACAGAAAACGGTAGGAGATATTAAAAATTCTTTATAGTAAAAAAGTTGCATACCGAGGCGATCTTACACCTGTATATTTAACGTTTTTCGATACGACCAGCTTTTTCCGAGATATATTGATTCCAAACAAAAGGATGACATTCAGGGCTCCAGAAAAAGGCCCGGCCCTGCACCGATTTTAACGCCCAACAATAGGGTCCTTCACAGGTCCAAGCTCTTTCACCGTACTATATTTCAGCTTGATATCTTGAAAATTGCCACCTGTACTTCGCTAAACCCAAAAATGTCATGCACAAAGGACATTTTTAGGGCCCCAAAAAAAGAAAACGATGAGAGATATCATAAAATCGGTTTGAGTAAAAACGTTGCATACCACGGAGATCTTACTCCTGTACATTTAACGATTTCGATACGACCAACCGTTTCCGAGATATATCGATTCCAAAAAAAGTTTGAAATTCAGGGCCCCCTTAAAAGATCCGGCCCTGCACCGTTTTTAACGCCCGACAAAAGGTCTCCTCAGGGGTTCAGTTCTTCCTCAGCTCCAAATTTCAGCTCAATATCTTGAAAATTACGACCTGTACTTGGCTAAACCCAAAAATGTCATGCACAAAGGACATTTTTAGGGCCCCACAAAAAGAAAACGGTGAGAGATATCAAAAAATCGTTTGGAGTAAATAAGTTGCATACCGAGGAGATCTTTCACCTGTACCTTTAACGTTTTCCGATACGACCAACCTTTTCCGTGATATATCGATTTAAAAAAATGTTTGAAATTCAGGGCCCCCAAAAAAGATCCGGCCCTGCACCGCTTTTAACGCCCAACAATAGGTTTCCTCACAGGGTCTAACTCTTTCACCACACTAAATTTAATTTCGATATCTTGAAAATTGCGACCTGTACATCGCTAAACCCAAAAATGTCACGCACAATGGACACCTTCAGGGGCCCCCAAAAAAGAAAACGGTGAGAGATATCAAAAAAAACGTTATGGGTAAAATAGTTGTGTATCGCGGAGGTGTTACACCTGTGTATTTAATGTTTTTCGATACGACCAACCGTTTCCAAGATATATCGATTCCCCAAAAAAAGGATGAAATTCAGGGCCCCAAAAAAGTCTGGCCCTACACCGATCCTATCTCCCTACAATAGGATTCCCCTCAGGCCGCGTCCCTGTCGCCGTACCAAATTTCAGCTCGTTATCTTGAAAATTGCGACCTGTACATAGCTATCGGCTAAAACGTCACGCACACACGTACATTTTCAGGGCCCCAAAAACAGAAAACGGTAGGAGATATTAAAAATTCTTTATAGTAAAAAAGTTGCATACCGAGGCGATCTTACACCTGTATATTTAACGTTTTTCGATACGACCAGCTTTTTCCGAGATATATTGATTCCAAAAAAAGGATGACATTCAGGGCTCCAGAAAAAGGCCCGGCCCTGCACCGATTTTAACGCCCAACAATAGGGTTCTTCACAGGTCCAAGCTCTTTCACCGTACTATATTTCAGCTTGATATCTTGAAAATTGCGACCTGTACATAGCTATAGGCTAAAATGTCACCTACACACGTACATTTTCAGGGCCCCGAAAACAGAAAACGGTAGGAGATATTAAAAATTCTTTATAGTAAAAAAGGTTGCATACCGAGGCGATCTTACACCTGTATATTTAACGTTTTTCGATACGACCAGCTTTTTCCGAGATATATTGATTCCAAAAAAAGGATGAAATTCAGGGCTCCAGAAAAAGGCCCGGCCCTGCACCGATTTTAACGCCCAACAACAGGGTTCTTCACAGGTCCAAGCTCTTTCACCGTACTATATTTCAGCTTGATATCTTGAAAATTGCCACCTGTACTTCGCTAAACCCAAAAATGTCATGCACAAAGGACATTTTTAGGGCCCCAAAAAAAGAAAACGATGAGAGATATCATAAAATCGGTTTGAGTAAAAACGTTGCATACCACGGAGATCTTTCTCCTGTACATTTAACGATTTCGATACGACCACCGTTTCCGAGATATATCGATTCCAAAAAAAAGTTTGAAATTCAGGGCCCCCTTAAAAGATCCGGCCCTGCACCGTTTTTAACGCCCGACAAAAGGTCTCCTCAAGGGTTCAGTTCTTCCTCAGCCCCAAATTTCAGCTCAATATCTTGAAAATTACGACCTGTACTTGGCTAAACCCAAAAATGTCATGCACAAAGGACATTTTTAGGGCCCCACAAGAAGAAAACGGTGAGAGATATCATAAAATCGTTTTTTTGTAAAAAAAAGTAGCATACCGCGGAGATCTTACACCTGTACATTTAACGTTTATCGATACGACCAACCATTTCCGAGATATATCGATTTCACAAAAAAGTTTGAAAATCAGGGCCCCCAAAAAAGATCCGGCCCTGCACCGTTTTTAACGCCCGACTACAGGTTTCCTGACAGGGTCTAACTCTTTCACCGCTCCAAATTTCAGCTCGATATCTTGAAAATTGCGACCTGTAATTCGCTAAACCCAAAAGTGTCACGCACAATGGACATTTTCAGGGCCCCAAAAAAAGAAAACGGTGAGAGATATCAAAAAATCGTTATGTGCAAACAAGTTGCATACCGTGGAGGTCTTACACTTGTACATTTAACGTTTTTCGATACGACCAGCTGTTTCCGAGATATATTTATTCCAAAAAAAAGGGATGAAATTCAGGGCCCCAAAAAAAGGCCCAGCCCTGCACCGATTTTAACGCCCAACAATAGGGTTCCTCACAGGCCCTAACTCTTTCACCGTACGAAATTTCAGCTTGATATCTTGAAAATTGCGACCGGTACTTTGCCAACGCAAAAATGTCACGCTCTATAGATATTTTCAGGGCCCCAAAATAAGAAAACGGTGAGAGATATCAAAAATCGTTTTGAGTAAAAAAGTTGCAAACCGCGGAGATCTTACACGTGTACATTTAACGTGTTTCGATACGACCAACCGTTTCCGAGATATATCGATTCAAAGAAAAAAGTTTGAAATTCAGGGCCCCCAAAAAAGTTCCGGCTCTGCACCGTATTTAACGCCTGACAACAGGTATCCTCATGGGGTCCAACTCTTTCACCGCTCCAGGTCGATATCTTGAAAGTTGCGACCTGTACCTCACTAAACCCAAAAATGTCACGCACAATGGACATTTCCAGGGCCCCAAAAAAGAGAACGGTAATTGATATCAAAAAATCGTTTTGAATAAAAATGTTGTATACCGCGGAGATCTCATACCTGTACATTTAACGTTTTTTTCTATACGACCATTCCGAGATATATCGATTCCCAAAAAAAAGTTTGAAATTCAGGGCCTCCCAAAAAGATCCGGCCCTTCACCGTTTTTACGCCCGACAATTGGTTTCCTCACAGGGTCTAACTCTTTCACCGCACCAAATTTCAGTTCGATATCTTGAAAATTGCGACCTGTACTTCGCTAAATCCAAATATGTCACTCACAATGGACATCTTCAGGGCCCCAAAAAAGGAAAACGGTGAGAGATAATCAAAAAATCGTTATGAGTAAAAAAGTTGTATACCACGGAGATCTTACACCTGTACATTTAAAGTCTTTCGATACGACCAGCCGTTTCCGAGATGTATCGATTCAAAAAAATAGGATGAAATTCAGTGCCCCAAAAAATGGTCCGGCCCTGCACCGATTTTAACGCCCAAAAATACAGTTCCTCACAGGCCCTAACTCTTTCACCGTACCAAATTTCAGCTCGATATTATCTAGAAAATTGCGACCTGTACTTTGCTAAACGCAAAAACGTCACGCACATACATACATACATACAGACAGACTTTTTCCAACATACCACGGCTATATGAAAGTCTATAGGATCTAGATCCGGGGAGTGTTCCTTCATACCTGCACTGCCGGCTGGATCGCAGCTTAAAGCAGCCAGGAGGGATGCGATCCAGCTGGCAGTGATACCTGCGGCAGGGCTTTAGGCATAGGCAGGCCATAATAGGCCGGTTTTTCAACGCGTAGTAAATATTTATCGCTGGTATACGAAATACGCATGTTACAATAAATTTTGCGGCGCTCGTACGCCGAAACTATTAATTAAAAAAAACGGTTGAGACATAAATTATAGGAAATATTCTGTAGTTTCATTTATTACATAACTATTTTCACCGTAAAGTGAGTCAGAAAGAAAATATCGTTGAAAAACTGTTTTGGAGCGCCATTTTTCAATATGGCAGAGGTTTCCCCCCCCAAAAAAAAAACATGTTAGCAAACTAAAAATTTGGAAAGAGCACGTCAAAATCTATAAATATACCAATTTTCAAAACTCCCCTAAAACTCTGTAGGTAGGCTAAACCCCTTTTTGAGCGCCAGTTAACGGGACTATAGTATTCTATAACCATTTGGTTGAAATAAAAACATAACAACCTTTCTCCTTAAGTCTCTCATTATAAAGATGTTGGGGAAAGTGTGGTTTATGAACATGCTAGTTGTTTTTAATGTTGGAAACATTTCCTAGCAGACAAAGTAGAGGTCCCCATCTTAGCAAAACGTAAAATTAAGCTATTTCCCAAACAGTGACTAAAGGCGAAGGGCTAAAGGGTCCGGTAAGCTTTCAAATTGTGAGAGTCCTGGAGAGAGCTATCAAACAAAAGAAGCACGTTGTCAATGTTTTGTGTTAATTTGAGCTTGTTTTGGTGACTGCAACATTAAGATTTTACATTTTATAACTTTATTTGAATAAGCTACTGATATCTCGCCAGTCGGGTTTGAACTGCACTGCGTATCGCGCATTCCAAAAACATTAAGTTGGTCACTGTTTCCATTGCTGTACCTTGTACTGCCACACTGTTGAAAGTAAACTCAAAGGCTTGAAAGAATATCGACAGTAGGAAGGAAGGTAACAATACACACGTGAAGCCCGATAACAAAGCTTTTCCCTCAGACTCAGCGAGGGATCCCACCTTTATCGCCTCCAGGGCAGTGTCCTGGAGCTTGAAACACCTGGTCGGGGATACAACCGGGGAGAAGAGATCAGCATCTCGCCCAGGCGGCCTCACCTGCAAAGCGAACATGGGCCTTATGAGGGATGGGAGGGATGGGAAGAGTGGGAGGGGTAGGCAAGGAAGAGGGAAGGAGGCGGCCGTGGCCTTACAGCAGGTACCATCCCTGTATTTTGCCTCGAGACGAAGTGGAAAACCACGGAAAACCACTTCGAGGATGGCTGAGGTGGGAATAGAACCCCCTCTACTCATTTGGACCACCCGAGGCTGAGTAGACCCCAATCCAGTCCTCATAGCACTTTTAAAATTACGTGGCAGAGCCGGGAATCGAACCTCGGACCTTGGGTGTGGCAGCTAAGCATTGCTAACCACTACACCACGGAGGTGTATACAAATAATTAATGTCATATATTTTATTTCGTTTTTTGTAAGGATATCCAGTTCTTTTAATAATCCTCCCAGAGGCTCACATCTAGTGGGACGTGGGTTGGCGACCACGGGGCCCCAGCTGAGTCCGGCATTGCTTCCACTTACTTGTGCCGGGCTCCTCTCCATCTTCTTTCCTGTCGACCTCACTTCGTCAACTCTTGTTCTCTTCCGACCCCGACGGTATTAGAGTATCCGAGGTCTAGGGAGTCTTTCACTTTCCCGCCTTAATTGGCCCTTGTCTCATCTTTCCTGTTACCCTCATTCTTCGAGGGGTCAGCCTAGTTTTTCTTTTCATGGTATCTCCTGCCTTCTGCTCAATGCCCTCAATGAGGCAGGGTGTATGTAGCCCCACCACTTCTGGTGCACCCTCGATATTGCTACTCCCTCAAGGCTGGTGAGTTCGGGAGTGGTCGACCGCGAGGGATTCCTGAGCTGGGTCCGGTTTCCCCCCTTTTATCCATTACTTGTGGGGAGGACCCTCTCCTCTTTCACTTCCCTATCTGACTTTTATGGCTCTCCTTCCTTCCAAGTCCCTTAATCCGCATTCTTTGAGGGTTGAGGGCATTTTAGCCTCCTGTCCTTTATTTGCCTTATTCTCCTTTTGTTTTCCATTTCTTCTTCTAGTATATAAGTTAGTAGTTAGTTTTAGTTATAGGTTACATTTCATTATCATCTTCACGATCACCTGAACCATTTGGGGCCGATAACCTAGATGTTAGACCCCTTAAAACAACAATTATCATCATCAACATCTTTTAATATTATATTTCTAAGGTTTAGTCATAGCAAATTATTGTTCCTTGTAAGCAATAACCAGTAATTTATAGATTTGACGCAACGGCATCTTAATTAATATTCTGAATTGAACTTTTAGCTGAAGAACGCTTCATTGCAAACCAAAATATGTACAACAATTGAATAGATGTTTCTTAATTTGTATTGATTGGCCACGGTAGGTGAGTGGTTAACGTGTCGGTCTACCAATCCCAAGCTTGCAGGTTCGCTCCTGGCCGTGGTAAGTGATTTTTGAATGGCGGCAAATATTACGACACACATGTCATACGATGTTGGCATGTCAAAGTACCCATTTGAATTCAGTAGGCCATGTTCATATTGGCAAAATTAATCTCGGGGGTTTCCGCCAACACAAAGTTCCTCATTTCTCTACTAGAAAGCGCTATAGTGTCGTGAAGCTTAGATATCTAACCTCATTGACTTTAGTTAGTTATTTATTGTTGTTTTAAGGGGCGCAACTACGAGGTCATCTGCCCCTCTCCTTGAGTTCATATTGCTTCAAGGAACAACGAAATTCGACATGCAAGCTGCCCTTTGGGTGGCAAATAACGAAGCTTGCACCCAACATACGAGGCCATACGATATTATTATTATTTAGAATTACTTTCACCGTACTACCTCATTCCACGAAAGGTCCGGCTCCGTGGCTAATAGGTTAGCGTACTAGGCTTAGGCCTGAAGGGTCCCGGGTTCGATTCCCAGCCAGGCCGTGGGGATTTTAATCTCCTGTGTTTAATCCCCTGGCTCGGGGACTGGTGTTTGTGCCGTATTAATGATATAAATACTAACAAGTAGTTCCGTGAAGAACTATAAAGCCTATTTTCATATATCCTACTCATGTTAACTGCCTCTATCAACACACAAAATTTCAGTTTGATTGTTGTGATAGATTCGTAGATATTGAGAACCGTCTAAATATTTCAGATGGTCACCAGGTTGGATTTTTATTTATGTACTATTATATGAAGATTATTGTGTACGTGTGGTATTCAAACTTCAATCGCATGATTCGGACACAAGAAGTAAAAACGAGATGTTAAAATTTCGCACAGCTGCCATCTTGTGGTTATGCAAACTATTGAAATAAATTAGATGCCAGTGTATTTGCATTTGTATAAGCATTTAACGTGCAAAGTTTCACTGCACTCAGTTGGTTAAATCGCGAGAAACGACTATTTAAATATTTATACTTCGCGTCGCCGCCATGCTGGATTTGTGCTCACCAGGTTACTGAAGGTCATATAGGCGAACTTACTGTATGTTCATAGCCTCTATGAACATAAAAAATTCAGTTTGATTGCTGTAAAAGATTCGTAGATATAAGAACCGTCAAAATATTTCGGATGATTGCCATTTTGGATTGTTATATGTATAGGCCATTAAAGGGAAATTATTCCGCAGCTTCATTATTCTAACTTTCACTTCGATCGCATGATTACGACACAAGAAATAAAAACTTAATTTTAAAATTTTCCACAGCCGCCACCTTGAGGTTATGCAAATAATTGTACTAAATTAGAAGCCAGTGAATTACAATATGTATAATCATTTACTGTACCACAATTCACTGCGTTTAGAAGGTTAAATCATGAGAAAAGTCTATAAGAATGTTTCAACTTCGCTTGGCCGCCATGTTCGATTTGTACTTTACAGGTTTTTAAATGTTACATAGATAAACTTTTAGAAGTGCCCTTTATCACCGTACAAAATTTTAGGGTGATATCATAAATTGTTTCGGAGATAATAAATGCCATTGAAATATTTCACACAGCCACCATTTTGAGGTTATGTAAACAATTGAACTAAATTAGACGCGCCAGTGCATTATAATGTGTATAAACATATGCTGTACCATGTTTCATTACGTTTGGATGGTATAATCGTGAGAAACGTCTATTTAAAAGTCTCAACTTCGCTCTGCCACAATGTTGGTTTTGTAGACAGCAGGTTTTTGAAAGTCTCATAGGGGAACTTCTAGTAGTTCCATTCATCACCGCAGAAAATTTCAGGGTGTTATCGGTAATAGTTTCGGAGATATTGAATGCTGGTGAAATACTTCACACAGCCGCCATGTTGGATTGGTGAGACACAATAAAATTTGAAGGGCACGGTCGTGGTCGGCCATAAAGTTGCTATGATCTCACCAAGTTTCAATGAAATCGCTCCAGCCGTTTAGAATTTATTAGGGGACACACACACACGAATCACACACACGCACACACAGACAGACACACGGACAAAAGTTGACCGTACAAGCCTATTAGCCTACTTTCGATTTTTGCAAAAAATGAAAGTAGACTTATGAGATCACTACAGGGCCAAAAATTGTGTGTCTGTATGTGTGTGTGTATGTGTGTGTGTGTGAGTCTGTGTGTGTGTGTGTGTGAGAGTGTGTGTACTCTGAATGTCTGTCCCCCCTATCAATTCGAACACGGTGAAACCGAATTGAACGAAATTTGGTACAGAGGTAGAACAAGCAAAGGGCACCTCAGTGTCATGACTTATATCGCCGCCATCTTTACCAAAACTGAATGGCGGCCACTCAAACGTTCAAAACGTAAAATCAAATAGCGACTAACCAAATTATCAGATCTCTACCAAATTTGGTAATAACATACCTTCATATAGGACGCGTCTTGTGACCAAACTACAAGGTCGTCCGCCGTACCATTTCAGGATGGCGGCAGTGCGAATTATGCAAACTTTATAATCCATATCATGGGACCCACCAGTTGCGATTATCGAGCCGAGAATCGATTTAACTGTTCTAAAGGAAGAGGCACGTTCGAAATTAAAAGTTTATTTTGTAATACTATAGTGCAGAAGTGATTTTAAAAAGCTGAGCCGTCTCGGTAAGAAGACAAGATGGCAGCGGATATCTTGTGCCTGACTTATATTTCACTAATTTGAGTATTGCATGCAATATAGCGTACTGATACAATATAAATAAACTTTGTATGAAATGCTTTATATATAAATAATATACTCCAATGATGAAATCGTTAGGTCTAAATCATTATTTGCTAACAAGTTCTATGTAAGTCATTTTATATAGACCAATGTTCGTTGGCACAAATCGCTCCGTGGTAAAGCGTTGGTCTATCATCAGAGTTAGGTTTTTTGCTTGAAATTTTACATATTCGTTGCTTTGTAATGACTCTGACGTTTTATAATTAAGCGTTATATTGTGCATATTACGGTGCAAAACATATATTTAATTAAAACATAATTCGCCAGCAGATTTGCTCGAGACATCTAGCAGCCAAAAAGTTAACTGCACGCCGGCCTTCTTATTAACTTCCAGATTTTATTGAAAAGTTTCTTCTTATGGCCGCTAGAATGCACTCACCCTGTTAGGATTATATTGTTTGATATTTCTCCACTAGATTTCACGACTGGTCTACATGGGACTCCATTGATAGTATACCATTGGCATTCTATACGCATCGTATTTGAAGAATGACAAGATGATGCTATGATATATTTTTACTTCTTATTTTAAAGGGTTTGTAACAGCCTATTGTGCGTTATTTGAAAATTTTATTTAAGTAAAGAACAAAACGATTTCACATAGTAACTGAATTCTAGCCGCTGGTGCTAGTTCAGGTTATTAATACTTTTATTTCTGGCAAAGAGCAATCGAAAATATCCACATAGTTTGTATACACTCGTCTCTGTAGGTTATGGAAAGATTTGTTAATTCAATTAGGGTTGTGAAAGCCATGCACAACCAGACGTGTAAAGACATGCCTCAACTCGAAGTTGGATGTTGCCCACGGCAGGTCGATTATGTAATAATAACAATAATAATGTTATTTGTTTTACGACCCTTTTAACTACTGCTGCTTTTAGATACGCCGGGGTGCCGGAATTTTGGCCCGAAGGGGATCCTTAATGTGTCAGTAAATCTACTGACACGGCTCCCTCACATTTGTGCACTCTCAAATGCCAGCTGACTGCGCCAGGATACGAACCTGCAACCTAGTGCCCAGCAAGCGAGAACGTTACCGCTGAGCCACGCAGCCAGTCCGGCCGATTATGTCTCCAGATCCATAACATTCTTGAGATACTTCTTATCTATCTTTCTTCAATGATGGTAATAGTTCTTTCTAGGTTGTGGCCTTTGGTAGAGGTAAATAGTTTCTAAGGTCTTCAACAAAGAATAGTTCTATTATACTCTTTGATAATAACAACGAATTATAACTATACTCAAACATTTAGGAGAAAGTAGGCTATATGTTCTTTACTGAACATCTTGTTTTATTCATAAAATGAAAATAGGCTAAAAATTAAAATAAAGAGGGGTGGTGATTTAAAAAAAACTCCCTGGATTTCGTTCACTTTCCCCTGACAGTGGCTATCTTAAGACTTGCAAACATCCTCTTTATTGTTAGTGGAGTAAGCAGATGTAGAGAAGCGGGAACCACACCGGCTGCTGTAGAATATAATGCACTGGAAAGTATTTATTAGAGATAAAACGCCAACTATCCGGTCGGATACCGATTAGTAGGTCAATATCCGGCGGATACACGATTCTCAATAAATTAACAAACATTTTGACTTTATCTTAATCACATATACTGTAAGATACTCTAAACACAAATACAACCACAATGTATTCAAATCAAAACACAGTTTATTATTCCTCTTACAACAAAAAAGAACAAATCCTACTTGTTTTAATTGCCTCTATCAACATGCAAAATTTCAGTTTGATTGCTGGAATGGATTCGTAGATATTGACAACCGCCTAATTATTTCAGAATAGTCACCATGTTGGATATTTTATATGTAGGCCATAGAGTTATGTACTATTAGATCAGGATTATTGCGTAGGTTCATTATTCTAAAGTTGACTTCGATGGCATGATTAGGACACAAGAAATGAGACTTAATTTAAAAATGTGCACAGCCGCCATCAAGAGGTTATGTTAACAATTGAACTAAATTAAATGTTAGTGCATTACAATGTATATAAACATTTGGAGACCAGGGGAAACAAGATGTTCAGTAAAGAACATATAGCCTACTTTCTCCTAAATGTATGAGTATAGTTATAACTCGTTGTTATTATCAAAGAGTATAATAGAATCATTTCTTGGTTGTAGACCTTAGAAACTATTTACCTCTACCAAACGCCACAACCTAGAAAAAAACTACTACCATCATTGAAGAAAGATAGATAAGAAGTATCTCAAGAATGTTATGGATCTGGAGACATAATCGACCGGACTGACTGCGTGGCTCAGCGGTAACGTTCTCGCTTTCTGGGCCCTAGGTTGCAGGTTCGTATCCTGGCGCAGTCAGCTGGCATTTGAGGGTGCACAAATGCGAGGGAGCCGTGTCAGTAGATTTACTGGCACGTTAAAGATCCCCTTCGGGCCAAAATTCCGGCACCCCGGCGTATCTAAAAGCAACAGTAGTTAAAAGGGTCGTAAAACAAATAACATTATTATTATTGTTATTATTACATAATCGACCTGCCGTGGGCAACATCCAACTTTGAGTTGAGGCATGTCTTTACACGTCTGGTTGTGCATGGCTTTCACAACCCTAATTGAATTAACAAATCTTTCCATGTCCCTACAGAGATGTGTGTATACAAACTATGTGGATCTTTTCGATTGCTATTTGCCTGAAATAAAAGTATTAATAACCTGAACTAGCACCAGCGGCTAGAATTCAGTTACTATGTGAAATCGTTTTGTTCTTTACTTCAAGTAACATTTTCAAATAACGCACAATAGGCTGTTACAAACCCTTTAAAATAAGAAGTAAAAATGTATCATCTTGTCGTTCTTCAAATTCGATGCGCATAGAATGCCAATGGTATACTATCAATGTAGACCAGTCGTGAAATCTAGTGGAGAAATATCGAACAATATAATCCTAACAGGGCGAGTGCATTCTAGCGGCCATAAGAAGAAACTTTTCAATAAAATCTGGAAGTTAATAAGTAGGCCGGCGTGTAGTTACCTTTTTGGCTGCTAGATGTCTCGAGCAAATCTGCTGGCGAATTATGTGTTAATTAAATATATGTTTTGCACCGTAATATGCACAATATAACGCTTAATTTTAAAACGTCTGAGTCATTACAAAGCAACAAATATATAAAATGTCATGCAAAAAACCTAACTCTGATGGGGTTTGAACCATAGGCATATGAATGACAGACTAACGCTTTACCACGGAGCCATTTGTGCCAACGAACATTGATCTATATAAAATGACTTACATAGAACTTGTTAGCAAATAATGATTTAGACCCAATGTAGACCAGTCGTGAAATCTATTGGAGAAATATCGAACAATATAATCCTAACAGGGCGAGTGCATTCTAGCGGCCATAGGAAGAAACTTTTCAATAAAATCTGGAAGTTAATAAGTAGGCCGGCGTGCAGTTACCTTTTTGGCTGCTAGATGTCTCGAGCAAATCTGCTGGCGAATTATGTTTTAATTAAATATATGTTTTGCACCGTAATATGCACAATATAACGCTTAATTTTAAAACGTCTGAGTCATTACAAAGCAACAAATATGTAGAATGTCAAGCAAAAAAACTAACTCTGATGAGGTTTGAACCTGTGCATATGAATGACAGACTAACGCTTTACCACGGAGCCATTTGTGCCAACTAACATTGATCGATATAAAATGACTTACATAGAATTTGTTAGCAAATAATGATTTAGACCTAACGATTTCATCAGAGGAGTATATTATTTGTATATAAAGCATTTCATACAAAGTTTATTTATTTTGTATCAGTACGCTATATTGCATGCAATACTCAAATTAGTGAAATATAAGTCAGGCACAAGATATCCGCTGCCATCCGGTCTTCTTACCGAGTCGGCTCAGCTTTTTAAAATCACTTCTGCACTATAGTATTACAAAATAAACTTTTAATTTCGAACGTGCCTCTTCCTTTAGAACAGTTAAATCGAATCTCGGCTCGATAATCGCAACTGGTGGGTCCCATGATATGGATTATAAAGTTTGCATAATTCGCACGGCCGCGATCCTGAAATGGTACGGCGGATGACCTTGCAGTTTGGTCACAAGACGCATTCTATATGAAGGTATGTTATTACCAAATTTGGTAAAGATCGGATAATTTGGTTAGTCGCTATTTGATTTTACGTTTTGAACGTTTGAGTGGCAGCCATTCAGTTTTGGTAAAGATGGCAGCGATATAAAACATGACACTGAGGTGCCCTTTGCTTGTTCTACCTCTGTACCAATTTTCGTTCAATTCGGCTTCACCGTGTTCGAATTGATAGGGGGGGACCGACATTCAGAGTACACACACTCACACACACACACAGACTCACACACACACATACACACACACAGACAGACACACAATTTTTGGCCCTGTAGTGATCTCATAAGTCTACTTTCATTTTTTGCAAAAATCGAAAGTAGGCTAAGAACGATGATAGTCATGAAAATGAAAAGAAATTGGGTTATTAGGCTAGTGCCAATCGGTAGCTATGGTGATGCTTTACCTTCCAGCAATACTAGCATGAGGAAAAGTGATGGCAGTCAATAGATATGAGCAGGGAAATATTTGCCACAAGGGGGAAAAGTGATGAGAGTCAAGCTGCTAGGTGGCAAGAATGATGAGGGTCAGCCAGCCGCTCCCAGAATTCCTGGCTGGTTTGTTGTTTTTGTGTTAGTGTTTTGTTTTGGGGTTATATTTATTGAGTGAGTCATCTTTTCTCAGTGTGTTTACTTATCATTAAGTTATTAGTAGTACATGTGACGAATTTAGAGTAAAGGAACGAGACCTCCAAGTGAAAATCGACAACGCAAAAGAAGATATAAGAACTGTACAGGATCAAATGAAACAATTCAAAATTATCCGTGAACTTCACTTAAGGAAAGCTGAAGTTTTTATGAATATAAAAGATCAGCAAGAAAGGCTTCCCAAAATTCTGAAAGTATAGAGGCAATATGTATGGACTTCCAAAAAGAGGGTGCACAGTTAAAAGTGGGCTAATGCATATTTTTGTGTTCAGCCGAAGCGCAATGCGATTAGAAGCTTATCAAACTAAGGGCGACGCTAACCGGAACACTCAACTTGATGAAAACTTTGCTACGACAACTCAAGAATTGATTGTTTGATTGAATATTCAAACTCAACTAATTATTCAATTTAAGACTCAACTGAACTTTGGTTGGTTCCTTAGTTTAGGGGCTGCGACAATGCGGTCATGTAGACCCGTGTACTTTGAGTGTGTGTAGAATCTGTCTTATAACCGGTGTTAATTGTGATGGCTGTATTAGTGTGTGTTCTTCTTCTTCTTCTTCTACCTTATCCGATACGGAGGTTGGCTACCACCATGGCTAACACCTTCTTATCCTGTGCAATCCTGAAGAGTTCCGTGGAAGACAGCCCAAACCACGTTCTTAAATTATCCATCCAAGTTATTCGTCTCCTTCCCGGTCCACGCTGACCTTCAATTTTACCCTGAAGTATAACTTGAAGCAGACGGTATTTTGGACTCCTCATCATGTGTCCCAAGTATTCCAATTTCCTCTTCTTAATTGTGTTTAACAGCTCAGGTTGGCTGCTCACACGCTGAAGAACCTCGGAATTACTCACATGTTCTGTCCACGAAATTTTAAGAATCCGCCGGTATATCCACATTTCAAAAGCTCGAATCTTCTTTTCTGTAGCTACGGACAAGGTCCAAGCTTCAACACCATAAAGAAGGGTGGAGACAACATAACATTTCACAATTCTTTTCTTAAGCGTCATACTGAGATCTCGACAGCATAGTAGTTGTTTCATTGTCATAAAGATGGATCTAGCCTTCTCTATACGGCATCTTATTTCAACCGAAGGATCCCAATTCTCATTAATATTCTGTCCTAAATAAACCAAACTCTTGATTCGCTCAATATGATGTCCATCGACTAAAAGGACTTGTGACAATGCTGGTTTTCGCGATATTATCATATATTTTGTTTTCTTAATGTTGAGGTCAAGGCCATATTGTTTACTCTTTTGATACACCATAGTAACAATCTCTTTAAGTCCTTCGAAACTATTTGCAATCAATACAGTATCATCTGCGTACCGTATATTATTAATATAATTACCATTGAACTTAATACCTTGTTGAATGCCATCAAGTGCCTCAGAGAAAATATGTTCTGCATAGATATTATAAAGAAGCGGTGAAAGAATGCATCCTTGTCTCACACCACGCATTATTTCCACTGATCTCGATATATGTCCATCAAGCTTGCCACGGTGGGTGAGTGGATAGCGTGTCGGTCTACTAACCCCAAGATTGCAGGTTCGCCCCTGACCGTGGTAAGTGATTTTTGAAAGGCGGCAAAAATACGATACGCATGTCATACGATGTTGGCATGTCAAAGAACCCATTTGAATTCAGTAGGCCGAGTTCATAATGGCAAAATTAATCTCGGGAGTTTCCGCCAGTACAAAGTTCCTCATTTCTCTACTAGAAAGCGCTATTGTGTTCAAGGAGATTAGATATCTAACATCTAACCTCCTTGACTTTCATAGTCAAGGAACTACGAAATTCGACACGCAAGCTACCCTCTGGGTGTCAAATAGCAAAGCTTGCACCAGGCACCCGAGGCCATACGATATTATTATTATTATTATTATTATTAATTCTGATACTAGCCTTTTGACCCCAGTATAAGTTAATGATGATCCGAATGTCTTTCTCATCTATTCCTGAGTTCTTGAGTGCATTATACAACTTATCATGCTGACAACGGTCAAAGGCTTTTGCATAGTCCAGAAAACATGCATATACATCCTGATTTACCTCACGGCATCTCTGGAAAAGAACTTGAAGCGCTAATAATGCCTCACGAGTTCCTAGACCGTTGCGGAACCCAAACTGCGTGTCACTGATGTTCATCTCGCATTTCCTGTATATGCGGTTATGGATAACATTGAGAAATATCTTGAGCACATGACTCATAAGACTGATTGTCCTGAAGTCACTACATGACTTAGCCATCGGTTTCTTCGGAAGAGCAATAAATGTAGACAAGAGCCAGTCTTCTGGTAATATGCCCGTGTCGTATATCTTGTTATATAAATTAGTGAGCGTTATCTGTTTTTAATTCAAGTATAATAATAATAATAATAATAATAATAATAATAATACTATCGTATGGCCTTGGGTGCCGGGTGCAAGCATTGTTATTTGACACCCAGAGGGTAGCTTGCATGTCGAATTTCGTCGTTCCTTGAAGCACTATGAAAGTCAAGGAAGTTAGATATCTAAGCTCCTTGAACACTACAGCGCTTTCTAATAGAGAAATGAGGAACTTTTTACTGGCGGAAACACCCAAGATTAATTTTGCCATTATGTACACGGCCTACTGAATTCAAATGGTTCATTGACATGCCAACATTGTATGACATGCGTGTCGTAAATTTTTGCCGCTTTTAAAAATTACTTACCACGGCCATGAGCGAACCTGCAAGTTTGTAAACATTCGATTTTCAAGTAGTTCCTAATTTTGCTACCAAACGCCACTGTCAACAACTAGTTCGGAACTTGATTACTAGATTTCACCGCAAAACGGAACTTTAAAAAAGAAATTAAAAAGAGAATAATGTTTCGAAAACTTTAGTGAAATGACATCTTGATTTGATAGTTTGTGTAAAACTTGTCTACTGACCCTCATCGTTCATCTCTCCGACAATATGTATTAAGCGTATTTAAAAGTTTATAACATTTTGAAATGTTGAGGAAATAAAAATGTTGTTTTAGAATACTTTTGTCAGGTACTTTTATTGTTCATGTACAGTCTTACATTACACATTGCTAACAGCTGCTTCAGAATAGAACGTTTTGAACTTTAAGATCGTGTTATTGAAAAACTCATCCTTCTTGACTCTCATCGTTTTCCCCCTGGCCCTTCATTTGCTGTGCCATGTTTCCCTGCGTTCGGATGGTAAAATCGCGAGAAAAGTCTATTTAAATGTTTCAACTTCACTTGGCCGCTATGTTCGTTTTCTTGTTAACAGGTTTTTGAAATGAATATCTATGACTTTAGACATTATTCTAATTTTTCCCGTATTGATTATGATATGTTACACAAATATCCACTTCACAATACAAACCTTTTTTTAAATATAATATATCACACGATGTCCTTACATAAGTGCACTTCTAGTAGTGTCCTTTATCTCCGTACAAACTTTCAGGGTGATATCAGTAATAGTTTTGGAGATATAGAATACCGGTGAAATATTTCGCACAGCCGCCATGTTGGATTGGTTAGGCGTACTCAAATTTGAAGGACATGGTTGGGGTCGGCCAAAATAGTACTATGGCCTTACGGAGTTTCATTGAATTCGCTCCAGCTGTTTAGATTTTATTAGGGGCATCTAATTCATTATTATTTTCATAATCACAAGATGGCGGCAGAGCGAAATTTTAAAATCTCGTTTTTATGTCTTGTGTCCTAATCATGCGATTGAAGTTTGAATAAAACCCCTACACAATAATCTTCATGTGATAGTACATAACTCTAAGGCCTATATATATAAATCCAACATGGTGACCATCCGAAACATTTAGACGGTTTTCAATATCTACGAATCTATTGCAGCAATCAAACTGAAAATTTGTATGTTGCTAGAGGTGATAAATATAAGAATGGTATATCAAAAAGGGTTATTTAGTTCTCCACGGAACTACTTGTTTTTTTTTAAATTATAACTGAAGAAGGTTATAAACTGGTATTACATTTTAATTCGTTTCAATATATGATTGACTGTAAGGTGGATCCTCATTCCTTTACGTATGCATAGGTACACATTTTAATTTATATTTTTCCAGAAAATATCAAGGGAACATCCAATTCTGGTACAATGGCTTAGGTCATCATCAGCTTCTAAAGGCGAAAGGCCTTGTTGTCATTGCAGCCATTTATTACGGTCTTCAGCAGTCCTCTCCTCTTCATGAGTCACATTCAATTTCCTTGACAATGTTCTTGAGATACGATTGTCTTGGTCGTTCCCTTGGTTCCTTCCCCAAAATGTTTCCTTTAAAAATTACCTGGAGGAGAGTGTCGTGTCTGAGTATGTGTCCCATGAATTTTGCTTTTCTTTTCTTGATGGTGTTCAACAGCATTGATTCTAGCTTGCCACGGTGGGTGAGTGGATAGCGTGTCGGTCTACTAATCCCAAGATTGCAGGTTCGCCCCTGACCGTGGTATGTGATTTTTGAAAGGCGGCAAAAATACGATACGCATGTCATACGATGTTGGCATGTCAAAGAATTCAGTAGGCCGAGTTCATAATGGCAAAATTAATCTCGGGAGTTTCCGCCAGCACAAAGTTCCTCATTTCTCTACTAGAAAGCGCTATTGTGTTCAAGGAGATTAGATATCTAACATCTAACCTCCTTGACTTTCATAATCAAGGAACTACGAAATTCGACATGCAAGCTACCCTCTGGGTGTCAAATAGCAAAGCTTGCACCAGGCACCCGAGGACATACGATATTATTATTATTATTAGCATTGATTCTCCTGAATTTGGTTCAGAACAAGCTCATTTGTCTCTTTCCATCCAGCTTGTTCGGGTCATTCGTCTCCAAAACCACACTTCAGCGGCCTCAAGTTTTGATTCTTCTCTTTCCCCAAGTGTCCATGTTTCACAACCATAGGTCAACACACTCCAAACAAAGGTCTTGAGAAATGACTTCCTTATCTTCAAGTTGAGGTGCTCATTGAACAGCAAATTCTTCTTATTTTGAAAGTTTTTTTTTTTGCCAACACTATACTTTTCTTAATTTCTGAGATGCATCTGTTGTCATAATTAATCACACTTCCCAAATAACAACATTCCGTTACTTGTTCAATGGCACTACCATTTAACATTACAGTACTCCCTCTGTAATCCGGCATCTCAGCTCTCCGACACTCCCAGTAATCCGGCGTTTTGTATTCGAGTACGAGCTCAACACTTGATTTGATAATGCGTCCCCAATACTGTACTCGTGGATTCACCGGATAACGCATTGATAACTCATGACGTAGGCGTGTGGCTTACCAGTGATGATGACGAAAACAACCAGTTTATGACAGAAGATGAAATCATAGAGGAAGTGGCAAGAGAGGAAGAGGACGAGGAACAGGTCGAAGGAGAAGTGACAGAGGCTGTACAATCAATCTCTCACGATGCGGCCATCGCCTCGTCAAATGCCTGGGCGGAGGAAATTGGCGTCTCTGCAAACGATGTCTTAGTTTTAAGAAGGTTACAGGAACAAGTTCTCAAAGTGTCTCTCAACCGTAAAAAGCAAAAGACAATTGATGCTTATTTCCAGCCATCTACTTCCAAGGAATAACGTGAGTTATATGATGTATTCTAGTACTTTTTTACTTTGTATAGGACAATGTAATTAAAACTGATTTTCAAATGATATCTGCGTTTTTCTCGATACGTTCCAGTAATCCGGCGTTTTTGGTATTCCGGCAGTGCTCTGGTCCGATATCTGCCGGATTACCGAGAGAGCACTGTATATTAGCTAAAATTGGTTGGCTTAGGTAGCAGGTTAAAAATGAAAAGGACAGTTAGTAGATATTTTTGCCACGTGATATTCTTTATTAAGGGGGCTGCGTAGCGCAGCTTCTAACTGAAAGGGAGTGGTTATGTGAAGAACAGCCCAAATTCATCAACATAAATGGGAGGACAGCATCAGGCTTAAGGCCTGGACAAAATAACTTCCTTAAGAGAAGATTAGACTGAAAGGATTGGGCTAAGGAAATGCGGCCTGGTTCTTTCAATACTAGACTGAACATTGAGAGTAAATACAATATTTTTATTTTTATGGTGAAACTTGCAAACACATTAATAAATAAGCCTTAATTAAAAAATTAGTTATGCTGGCCCGCCTGGGGCAATTTCAAATGTTCATTAATTTTAATTAGGTTGGCCCAGCCATGTGCTATTATTCAAAAGTTCATTCTGCTTGATGCACACACAAATTTAATATTCTTGCACTTGCTAGCAAACACTTAAAACGAAGATTATTAAGATAATAATAAAAAAGGCACAAACTTATCTTTAGTGGCGATGACTAGACAGCATGCTGACGGAGACTGCCGTGGCCAACACTTGATTTTTTGGCAGTAGAATTTGAGATGTCCAGCATCAGGAAAATAACTTCGCCAGGGCGATCTTCTTCTTCTTCACCAGCGCTGTACATTGTTTAACATCGTTAGGTTTGATGTTATTTCTTGAATGCCAAATAACATGGCATTTTAGAACTGCGATTTGATGCAGCTTCTTGCGGTTTGGAGTAAAATGTAGAATGCACTTTCTCAGTGCTGAAGCTCTCTGCTGTTGCGTTGCCTGGTAGTTTCAATCATAAATGCAGATTAGGCCTGAAGTTTAGAAGGCCCCGGAGAAGGGCGGAAGGCACGAATGCCTCTCGCAAGTTGAAGAAGACCGTAGAAGGTTTGAAGAAGGAATGCTGATGGAGAGCAAAACGCCGCCACTTAAATAATAACATCATAGAAACGTCTGGAAGCCTAGGCTGGCGGGCGATGATTGGCCAGGGCAAGCTGTGACGTCAGTCATACAGGAAGGCAGCAAGCAAGTCGACACCCTTTTCAGTATGCGAGAGTATGCTGGAGGCGCATGACCTTAAACATGCTGAGGTAAGAGTCTTAGATATATATAGAGAGAGAGTAAACACTAGTAATAAACAATATAATATTAACAGAAATGAATAAGTACATTTTGCTCGTTCGGTGGTCTCAAAAGCATTTAACCGACAAATGCGGCACGAACGAAAAAACGCACTATAAACATCACGAAAGAGATCATGCTCCGACACCCCCGAAAGAAAACAATCAATGAATCAGTTACAAAAACGTGAACAACAATGAAAGAAGATGACACTAAGCCTCAACAGGCAAGATAGCAACCATAGAAATTGGTCTAGTGTAGACACCCTTACTAGTGAGAACATCTACAACTCTCACATGATTATCACGACCCAAATGGCAGTGAGTTACCCTACCAATATTCCATACGAGAGGGGGACTTGGATCTCGCAAAAGAACCATATCTCCCACTTGCACATCAGGCTGGGAAAGCCGCCACTTCTCTCTTCTGTTAAGTGAGCCGAGATACTCCAGCTTCCAACGGCGCCAAAAGGAGTTTCGCAAAGAGTCTAACTTTCTCCAGAAAATAGGCAACCTGAGATCACAGCGTCGACTCAGCAAAGGAGGCGTAGAAGCTAAAGAACAGCCTATTAAAAAATGGCCAGGTGTTAACGGAAGAAGATCTTTGGGATCGTTAGACAAAGGCGTGAGCGGCCTAGAATTTACGATACCCTCAACCTGAATAATTAAGGAATTAAATTCCTCATAGGAAAGGATGGCTGAACCAAGGGTTTTCTTCACCTGTCTCTTCGTGAGCTTTATGCATGATTCCCAACGACCACCATGATGGGGGGCGTAAGGGGGAGTGAAATGCCATTTGAATCCCTTAGCATGAGAAAAATTAGAAAACTGTTCCTTAGCAGAAGGAGAGGTAAGTGCAGTTTTCCAAAGATCAAAAGTACTAACAAAAATTTTTGCGTTATCTGAGAAAACCTCAGAAGGAACACCCCTTCTAGAGGCAAATCTAGAAAAGGCTGCTATAAAATAAGGAGTAGAAGCACTTGTAACCAACTCAAGGTGAATGGCTCCTGTCACCATGCACACAAATAAAGAAATATAAAGTTTACCTAACAACTTTCGCTTAGATAAAGGGGAATTAACTTGATAGACATAAGGACCGGCATAATCGATACCCGTCAGGGCGAAAGGCTTACTAGGTTCGGAACGAAAATATGGCAAGTTTCCCATAATTTGCGTGATTGGCGGGGGCTTGGATTTGAAACAAGGTATACATTTCCGAATAACAGAAGAAACTTCATGAACACCGTTAATGAGCCAATATTGCTCGCGAATTAAACAAAGCAAAGTGCGGGTGCCAGCGTGCAAATTCTGATAATGAAATTTCTTTACGATGAGAGTAGTAATAGGATGTCTAGAAGGGAGAATAATGGGATGTTTTTTCTCATCTGAGTAACTAGAATTTTCTAGCCTGCCCCCCACTCTTATTAATCCATCTTGGTCCAAAAAAGGGGTGAGAGGTAACAGCCTACTAGACTTTGGTAAAGCTTTTTTGCTTAAAAGCGTCTGATACTCAAGAAAGAATACTTCTTGTTGCATAAGAAACAAGATTCTACGAGTAGCAAATTCCAATTCCATTTTAGTGAGAAAGGGTTGCGGCTTCACAGGCTCATCAAGAACAAGAAATTTCCATCGAAATAAATATGCTACCACACGAATTAATTTATTAAATGAAGAGTAACGCTGAAAAAGACTAGTAGCAATAGAAGTTAGAAAAAGGAAAGCGGTAACAATGCGAGCATCAGGAACATCTTCTGCGAGCGGATTAGATGAACGAGGCCAACAAGAAAAATCCTGACTGAGCCACGCCGGACCATTCCAGTATAGTTTAAGAGAAATTAATTTCTTGGGCAAACAGCCACGTGAAATTATATCAGCGGGGTTTTCTTTCCCCGGAACATGATTCCATTGGTCAAAATGAGACAACTCTTGTATTTTAGAAACGCGATTAGCCACAAAAGTGGTCCAATGCGAAGAAGGTTTTGAAAGCCAAGCTAACACGATGGAAGAATCACTCCAAAACCATGTGGTCGAAAATTTCAAATTTAAACTGATTTTTAATTTACTGGCTAATTCCACAGCCATTACAGCAGAATATAATTCCAATCTAGGCAAAGATATGGATTTGAGTGGGGCTACCTTTGATTTTGCACAAATTAAATTGGAAAATCCGGGTAAAGTATTGGAAGGGCGGCCTACTAAGTAGGCGCAGCAACCGTATGCCTTTTCAGAACTATCTGCAAATACGTGCAAATCGAAATACTGACATGAAATGTCGGAAATTAAAGTGCGAGGAATAGAAATTTGAGAAAGATCTAACAAACTCTTGCGGTATTTCAACCACTCATCCAAAAGGGGGGAGGGTACCTTTTCATCCCAACCAATTTTCAATAACCAAAGTTTTTGCAAGAAAATTTTTGCAGTAATAACCACCGGAGCAATGTACTGCAATGGATCAAAAACTCTTGCTATTTCCGATAATAATTGCCTTTTCGTTCGAGGGTGAAACTCAGATAAGTGTACCTGATAGGAAAAGGTATCTGAAGAAGGAGACCAAAAAACACCCAAGGTTTTAATAGCTGATTCCTCAGTAGGAAGCGCAACACATTTGTCAACAGGAGTTACTTGTGAAAAGTTAGATAAAAATTCGGTTGAGTTCGAGTTCCACTTATGAAGGGTAAACCCACCACCGGAAAGAAGAGAGTTTAAATCTTCACAAACAAGAAGTGCGTCAGAGATACTAGGAAAGGAATACAGAAAATCATCTACATAAAATGCAGTTTTCAAAACTTCAGAAGCTAGAGGATGAAAAAGATGACCATCTTGTTCGGCCAACATGTGAAGAGATCGTATTGCGAGAAAAGCAGACGGCTTAAGACCGTATGTCACTGTTCTTAAACGAAATATTTTTATAGGTTTTGCATTGTCGTCTCGCCACAAAATTCTTTGCAAATCACGTTGTTCTGAATTTACTAGAATTTGCCTATACATTTGCTTGATGTCAGCAAGAACAGCAATGGGGAATAGACGAAAGTTAAGTAAAACTGAAGTAAGATCTGTCTGAATAGCGGGTCCAGAATGCAGAGTGTCATTGAGAGAAACACCATTAGCATCTGGAGATGACCCATTAAAAACCACTCTTATCTGTTATCGGGAAGAATTTTTCCAAACCGGATGATGATTAAGATATACTATTTCTTTAGGAGAATTACTAATTTCTTCAGATTTTGGAACTACTTCCATGTGATTCGCTGATTCGTATTCTTCCATGAAGGAAGTATACTGAGTTTTTAAGAGAGCATCTTTTTTAAAGCGATTTTCAATTGCGAATAAAGCTTTGAGAGCTCTGGAATGTGATTCTGTAATAACAGGGGGGTTAAAAATGCGAGGAAGAGTAACCACGAATCTGCCTTCAGTAGTGCGAACAGTGGTTTCTACGTAGTGTGTTTCACAGATCTCATTATTGCGAGAATGAGGTGAGGTGACTTGAATATCCTCAATGTCCCAGAACTTAATTAATTCTTGATTTAAATCAGCACCAACAAAATAACAATGAGATTTTTGTTGAACGGGGTTGCGGTATATTTGCCCAGTGGCAATCCAACCAAAATCAGTTCTACGAAAGAAAACATCACGGGCAACTTTAACCTTTTCCGGATGTAAACATTGCCAAAAAATGCTGGCACTTAAAAGAATTTCTACAGATGAAGCTCTGTTGAAATTCGGATCTGCAAGTTGCAAATGATGTGGAATATTCCAACCCTGGACTTGAAAAGAAGTAATGGGGGTGTCATTACCTATGGAATTTATAATTAAAAAATCTAAATTTAAGTGAATGCCAAGATTATTGGAATCTTTTACATCCACTTTAGCATAACTCAGAGATTGCGATTTGGAGCCATTAATTCCTGTAACTTCTATAGAAGTAGGGCATATTTGTAGACCTAACTTGCGAACTAGCGATTCACTGATAAAATTGTTAGTTGCAGCATTATCTAACAATCCCCTTACAGAAACCCATTTTCCGTGAACATTCTTCACTAGAATTTGGACAGTGGACAATAAAACTTGAGTTTTACTGAACGAAACAGAGCTTTGAGTAAAAGACTGAGCGTTATTAGGCAAAGTCTCAGAATTAGATTTAGCGGATGAACTATTGGTTGCTGATGACCGCAATCTTTCATGCCTATGCAGGAGAGTATGATGCTTTGCTTTACAGTGAAAACATAACCGTTCAGAACGACAATTGCTTATCATATGTGTCGCTGATAGACAATTAAAGCAGTGCTTGTGGGTGGTAATTAATTTGCGTCTTTCATCCACAGATAAAGATTTGAATTGAGCGCATTGGTACAAGTTATGTGGTTGTTGACACAAAACACAAGCTTGTACTTGATTGGAAGACCGAATATTGGTAGAAAAGGCATGTGACCTTAGTACTCTCTGAGTGGGGCTGATGACCTTACTATTAGAAGGAGGTTTGAAGGTGGAGCTACTCTTTTGACTGGCTACAGCAGAGAGAATTTGTATTTCGCCTTTAAGAATTTAATAATAGCTTCATAGGTACACAATGAATGTTGCGACAGATCTGCTTCCCAATCTTTTAAAGTTTTAGTGTCTAATTTAACAGAAATAAGATGAATCAAAAATAGATCCCAATGGTCAACTGGTTGGTCCAAATTTGCAAGCGCACGAATATGAAGTTCTGCAGCATCGATCAGATTACGAAGCGAGGCAAGATTATCAGCTTGAACAGTAGGTAAATTGAATAAACCCTGTATGTGACGTTGAGTTTTTAAACGAGTGTTCCCAAACCGATCTCTGAGAAGTGCCAAAGCTACTTCATAATTTTCATTTGTCAACGTAAGCTCTTGGATGAGTTTAAGTGCGTTGCCTTGCAAGGACAAACGCAAATAATGAAACTTCTGTATTGAAGGAAGAGAATCGTTTTCGTGAATCAATGAATTGAATAATTCAAAAAATGGTTCCCATGTAGCTTCATCTCCGGTAAATTTAGGTAATTCTATTTTCGGTAATATAACACGGGAAGGAAAAGAAGAAGATTCTGAAGGAGTTTTCTCCTGCTTTTCCTGCAATGTTAAACTTCTTAAAAGCTGCTTTGCGTCTGCGAACCCCTTATAATATAAATTTTCAACCTCACAGCGGTCACTTTGCTGGTCGGGATCCTTGGTCTCAATATTACTTTGGATCTCATCGTATTTCTCAAAGGCCTGTTCATAACCTTTCAGTCTTTGAGAAATTATGTCACTATTACGTTCTTTTTCCGGGAGCTCATCTAGAAAAGTGCGAAAACGCGTTAACTTGCCTTTGACAGAAGCTCTAGCATTAATGAGTTTCTCGTCAATTGGCATTATGAAAGTTTGTTGTGTACTCACGACTATACTGTGAGCTGGTACACCTTGCTTCGGAAGAAGTTGACAGTCTGCCAGAAAAGAGAGTGCGGCTTCCCCTGCGGTGAAATACGGGCCTGCTGTTTGTCTCCCTTCTCAGTGCCAACCATATACACTCGAGCTGAAACTTTCGAAGTAGATTAGAAAACACAATTTTTAAAATATTAACACACTCAATGTTCAGTATGGCATTTAAATTTTGAATTCGTTCCAACATTAAGTAATTTGAAGATTTGGTTAAACAGAATATTTACAAGCATCCCGGGTTTCGGCACCAAAATGGTTATGTGAAGAACAGCCCAAATTCATCAACATAAACGGGAGGACAGCATCAGGCTTAAGGCCTGGACAAAATAACTTCCTTAAGAGAAGATTAGACTGAAAGGATTGGGCTAAGGAAATGCGGCCCGGTTCTTTCAATACTAGACTGAACATTGAGAGTAAATACAATATTTTTATTTTTATGGTGAAACTTGCAAACACATTAATAAATAAGCCTTAATTAAAAAATTAGTTATGCTGGCCCGCCTGGGGCAATTTCAAATGTTCATTAATTTTAATTAGGTTGGCCCAGCCATGTGCTATTATTCAAAAGTTCATTCTGCTTGATGCACACACAAATTTAATATTCTTGCACTTGCTAGCAAACACTTAAAACGAAGATTATTAAGATAATAATAAAAAAGGCACAAACTTATCTTTAGTGGCGATGACTAGACAGCATGCTGACGGAGACTGCCGTGGCCAACACTTGATTTTTTGGCAGTAGAATTTGAGATGTCCAGCATCAGGAAAATAACTTCGCCAGGGCGATCTTCTTCTTCTTCACCAGCGCTGTACATTGTTTAACATCGTTAGGTTTGATGTTATTTCTTGAATGCCAAATAACATGGCATTTTAGAACGGCGATTTGATGCAGCTTCTTGCGGTTTGGAGTAAAATGTAGAATGCACTTTCTCAGTGCTGAAGCTCTCTGCTGTTGCGTTGCCTGGTAGTTTCAATCATAAATGCAGATTAGGCCTGAAGTTTAGAAGGCCCCGGAGAAGGGCGGAAGGCACGAATGCCTCTCGCAAGTTGAAGAAGACCGTAGAAGGTTTGAAGAAGGAATGCTGATGGAGAGCAAAACGCCGCCACTTAAATAATAACATCATAGAAACGTCTGGAATCCTAGGCTGGCGGGCGATGATTGGCCAGGGCAAGCTGTGACGTCAGTCATACAGGAAGGCAGCAAGCAAGTCGACACCCTTTTCAGTATGCGAGAGTATGCTGGAGGCGCATGACCTTAAACATGCTGAGGTATGAGTCTTAGATATATATATAGAGAGAGTAGACACTAGTAATAAACAATATAATATTAACAGAAATGAATAAGTACATATTGCTCGTTCGGTGGTCTCAAAAGCATTTAACCGACAAATGCGGCACGAAAGAAAAAACGCACTATAAACATCACGAAAGTGATCAGGGAGTGGGTTCGATCCCAACCCTGGTAGTGGATTTTAGAAACAATACTACCACTTACGAAACGCAAATAGCCCTGGGGTTCACTCAGCCTACACCAGGGTAATTCCTGGGAGCAAAGACGGCTGGACTCCACAAAGGGTGGAAGCCTCTACCTTCCACTACTCCCAGGGCCTCGATGGCCTGTACGGAGTAGCTTTGCTTTCTTTTCTTGGTTTTTGTGGGGTCGTTTTCACCAACTATTTATCAATTTGCTGAAACGTATCGCTGATATCATTAAAACCAAAATTCCGGGACTCTATTTATAACCTAATAGCCACATATTATAAGATCACATTATGGAGATATTAAACGATCGGGAACTGAGAGGTTAGCTAATTAAATTCCTAGCTTTCGAGAGAAGTGGAAGATACATCCTAGAACCTACATGGCTTCATGAGGTACCGGTATATCAAGATTTTAAACGGGAAAATATTGGACTGGTTGAAGTGTGGGGCAGGACAAGATTCAGAACTAAAGTTGAAAGAACTAAAGAAGGCTCACACTTTCAATGGAAGAAAGATTGAGAAGGAGTCAAAGATTGAAAAATCTCTGACAGGAATCTAAATGGCAAGGGGAAAACACCTTGAAGACTAAGACCTGAATAATTGTTGTGTATTTGTAGCTTGTGAACCATCTGTATCTGTATTGAATTAATAATAATAAGATCACGGACAAACTAGAAATCCAAGAGAGGAAGATAATGAGGAAGATATTGGGACCAATCAAGGAAGGGAGTAAATACACAAGGCGACCCAACCAGGAGCTGTATAGTTACCCTGAAAGAATTGCAGACGTGGCCAGGAAGAGACGTCTAGCATTTTATGGTGCATCCCAGCTTCTCACATACTGGCAAAGAAGGATGGCTGATAGAAGTGCAAAAAGATCTGCTGGAACAGGGAGTTACGAAAAAAAGGTTGCTCAAACGTCTCTCAGGAGTAAATGAAAGCAAATGAAGTTTCAGGAAAAACCCCCAAGAAAGAAGACAGGTGACCTCTGGACAAAAGAGAGAAAGGAACAGCACAGTCAGAGGATGGGTGACTACTGGGCAAACATCAAGGCCACCTTCAAGCAAATTAGTTGAATATCGAGGTCCGTAGTTCGCCTATACGGAACAAAAAGAAGATAAGATCGCATTATTCTATTGACAATGGTCATAGCGAAACGTCCAGTATAAATTTCAGTTAGTTTTAACACAACAGAATCCCAAAATAACATTATGACTAGTACGGTATTCCTGGCACGGTTTTCACTGCTGTTTCACTTTGCCTCTTGCTGTGACTGCCCTGAGTACAGGCCGGACGTTTGTTTTAGACGATTGCCCTTGACCTTGAAGCCTGCGGGTGAGCCTACACACACTCACTCTCTCACCCTATCGCTTCACACTTGTCACCACCGATCTGATGTAATGGAATTCCAGACTTGAGCAGACAGTAAAGTCCACGTCGAAGTATTATGTGACGCGGAAGTACACGTTACGTAGTTACAAACAGAACGTCATTATATTTGCCAATGACTGTACTTCACGAGTAGTGTGAAACAGCTTTGTCAATCACCGGACCGCTTGGGGCACCTGATAACAACACAGGTACTGTAGTAACTCGCCTGCAGGCTCCCATTAAGATTTTTCACTAGTCTAAAACAAACGTCCGGTCTATATCGTTCGCACTGTGAACCAGGTTGTCAGCAGTACAAGTGCTGCCGCTCCTAGCAGCACGGCCATCACGTCCAACAGCAGGTACTGGTGCAGAGGCATAGAGAGCGAGGCTACTCGCAGATGTTGGGCTCCGTCATGCCTCAGCACGTATTCCGTCCAGTACACTGCGCGCTCTAGAGGAGTCTCAGAATTTTCTCGGAACTGGGCCGATATTCTCTTCATATTATCTCGGTATCTGAAACACAAGGAGTTTTTTATTCTATGGAAATAAATGAAAAAACAAACAAAATGTATGGTCTTAGGTGGGAAAGGTGAAAAAATGATAGTAAAATTAGAAGAAGAAATTGAACAAGTAGACAGTTTTAAATATATAGGAAGTTGTGTTACTTAAGAAATGACATGCACTAAAGGAATAAGATCGCCTGTTTGTCATCTCTTGATGAATGTAATACATTTGTATTTGTCTGTTGGCACAGGCTAGAGTAAAATGTGGCTTTTCACCGAGGTCTCAGTCTCATTTATGGCTGTGATTATATGGAAGCTACTGACGTATGGGTGGTGCTTAGTAATGACATCTGGGGCACAGTCAGTGCCTGTGGATGCTGTGAAAGGTTCTACTCATAGGGTTTGTACTGCTATACTGAATCAGTGAGGAAAGCAATGGCAAACTACCTCACTCCTCTTCTTGCCGAGTATGCCTCAATATAGCGCTGCCTTGGGTTTTTGTGGGTTTCTACCCACATAACCTAATGGTGGTGCTTTTTGAGGATCCAACCAGCCTTCTGGCTGACTACCTAACAGACAGAAAGAAATAATAACAGGGATTGCAATAGCAAAAGAGGCCTTCAGTAAGAAAAGAAAATTATTTTGTGGAGCAATGAAAGTAAGCCTAAGGAAGAGATTAGTGAAATGCCTTGTTTGGAGTGTAGCAATGTATGGAGTGGAAACTTTGACTCTTAGGGAAGAAGGGAGAGGAATAGAGACATTAGTGAAATGCTTTGTTTGGAGTGTAGCAATGTATGGAGTGGAAACTTGGACGCTTAGGAAAGAAGAGAGAGGAATAGAGACATTGGTGAAATGCTTTGTTTGGAGTGTAAAAATTTATGGAGTGGAAACTTGGACGCTTAGGATAGAAGGGAGATGTATAGAGACATTAGTGAAATGCTTTGTTTGGAGTGTAGCAATGTATGGAGTGGAAATTTGGATGCTTAGGAAAGAAGAGAGAGGAATAGAGACATTAGTGAAATGCTTTCTTGGAGTGTAGCAATGTATGGAGCGGAAACTTGGACGCTTAGGAAAGAAGAGAGAGGAATAGAGACATTAGTGAAATGCTTTGTTTGGAGTGTAGCAATGTATGGAGTGGAAACTTGGACGCTTAAGAAAGAAGAGAGAGGAATAGAGACATTAGTGAAATGCTTTGTTTGGAGTGTAGCAATGTATGGAGTGGAAACTTGGACGCTTAGGAAAGAAGAGAGAGGAATAGAGACTTTAGTGAAATGCTTTGTTTGGAGTGTATTAATGTATGGAGTGGAAACTTTGACGCTTAGGAAAGAAGAGAGAGGAATATAGACTTTAGTGAAATGCTTAGTTTGGAGTGTAGCAATGTAAGGAGTGGAAACTTTGACGATTAGGAAAGAAGAGAGAGGAATAGAGACATTAGTGAAATGCTTTGTTTGGAGTGTAGCAATGTATGGATCGGAAACTTGGACGCTTAGGAAAGAAGAGGGAGGAATAGAGAAATTAGTGAAATGCTTCGTTTGGAGTGTAGCAATGTATGGAGTGGAATCTTGGACGCTTAGGAAAGAAGAGTGAGGAATAAAGACATTAGTGAAATGCTTTGTTTGGAGTGTATTAATGTATGGAGTGGAAACTTGGACGCTTAGGAAAGAAGAGAGAGGAATAGAGACATTAGTGATATGCTTTGATTGGAGTGTAGCAATGTATGGAGTGGAAACTTGGACGCTTAGGAATGAAGAGAGAGGAATAGAGACTTTAGTGAAATGCTTTGTTTGGAGTGTAGCAATGTATGGAGTGGAAACTTGGACGCTTAGGAAAGAAGAGAGAGGAATAGAGACATTAGTGAAATGCTTTGTTTGGAGTGTAGAAACGTATGGAGTGGAAACTTGGACGCTTAGGAAAGAAGAGAGAGGAATATAGACATTAGTGAAATGCTTTGTTTGGAGTGTAGCAATGTATGGATTGGAAATTTGGATGCTTAGGAAAGAAGAGAGAGGAATAGAGACATTAGTGAAATGCTTTTTTTGGAGTGTAGCAATGTATGGAGTGGAAACTTGGTCGCTTAGGAAAGAAGAGAGAGGAACAGAGACTTTAGTGAAATGCTTTGTTTGAAGTGTAGCAATGTATGGAGCGGAAACCTGGACGCTTAGGAAATAAGATAGAGGAATAGAGACATTAGTGAAATGCTTTGTTTGGAGTGTAGCAATATATGGAGTGGAAACTTGGACGCTTAGGAAATAAGAGAGAGGAATAGAGACATTAGTGAAATGCTTTGTTTGGAGTGTAGCAATGTATAGAGAGGAAACTTGGACGCTTAGGAAAGAAGAGAGAGGAATAGAGACTTTAGTGAAATGCTTTGTTTGGAGTGTATTAATGTATGGAGTGGAAACTTTGACGCTTAGGAGAGAAGAGAGTGGAATAGAGACTTTAGTGAAATGCTTAGTTTGGAGTGTAGCAATATATGGAGTGGAAATTTGGACGCTTAGGAAATAAGAGAGAGGAATAGAGGCATTAGTGAAATGCTTTGTTTGGAGTGTAGCAATGTATGGAGAGGAAACTTGGACGCTTAGGAAAGAAGAGAGAGGAATACAGACTTTAGTGAAATGCTTTGTTTGGAGTGTAGCAATGTAAGGAGTGGAAACTTTGACGCTTAGGAAAGAAGAGAGTGGAATAGAGACTTTAGTGAAATGCTTAGTTTGGAGTGTAGCAATGTATGGATTGGAATCTTGGACGCTTAGGAAAGAAGAGAGAGGAATAGAGAAATTAGTGAAATGCTTCGTTTGGAGTGTAGCAATGTATGGAGTGGAATCTTGGACGCTTAGGAAAGAAGAGTGAGGAATAAAGACATTAGTGAAATGCTTTGTTTGGAGTGTATTAATGTATGGAGTGGAAACTTGGACGCTTAGGAAAGAAGAGAGAGGAATTGAGACATTAGTGATATGCTTTGTTTGGAGTGTAGCAATGTATGGAGTGGAAACTTGGACGCTTAGGAATGAAGAGAGAGGAATAGAGACTTTAGTGAAATGCTTTGTTTGGAGTGTATTAATGTATGGAGTGGAAACATGGACGCTTAAGAAAGAAGAGAGAGGAATAGATACATTAGCGAAATGCTTTGTTTGGAGTGTAGCATTGTATGTAGTGGAAACTTGGACGCTTAGGAATGAAGAGAGAGGAATAGAGACTTTAGTGAAATGCTTTGTTTGGAGTGTAGGAATGTATGGAGTGGAAACTTGGACGCTTAGGAAAGAAGAGAGAGGAATAGAGACATTAGTGATATGCTTTGTTTGGAGTGTAGCTATGTTTGGAGTGGAAACTTGGACGCTTAGGAATGAAGAGAGAGGAATAGAGACTTTAGTGAAATGCTTTGTTTGGAGTGTAGCAATGTATGGAGTGGAATCTTTGACGCTTAGGAAAGAAGAGAGAGGAATAGAGACATTAGTGAAATGCTTTGTTTGGAGTGTAGCAATGTATGGAGTGGAATCTTTGACGCTTAGGAAAGAAGAGAGAGGAATAGAGACATTAGTGAAATGCTTTGTTTGGTGTGTACTAATGTATGGAGTGGAAACTTGGACGCTTAGGAAAGAAGAGAGAGGAATAGAGACATTAGTGAAATGCTTTGTTTGGAGTGTAGCAATGTATGGAGTGGGAACTTGGACGGATAGGAATGAAGAGAGAGGAATAGAGACTTAAGTGAAATGCTTTGTTTGGAGTATAGCATTGCATGGAGTGGAAACTTGGACGCTTAGGAAAGAAGAGAGAGGAATAGAGACATTAGTGAAATGCTTTGTTTGGAGTGTAGCATTGCATGGAGTGGAAACTTGGACGCTTAGGAAAGAAGAGAGAGGAATAGAGACATTAGTGAAATGCTTTGTTTGGAGTGTACTAATGTATGGAATGGAAACTTGGACGCTTAGGAAAGAAGAGAGAGGAATAGAGACATTAGTGAAATGCTTTGTTTGGAGTGTAGCAATGTATGGAGTGGAAACTTGGACGCTTAGGAATGAAGAGAGAGGAATAGAGACTTTAGTGAAATGCTTTGTTTGGAGTGTATTAATGTATGGAGTGGAAACTTGGACGCTTACGAAAGAAGAGAGAGGAATAGAGACAATAGCGAAATGCTTTGTTTGGGGTGTAGCATTGTATGGAGTGGAAACTTGGACGCTTAGGAATGAAGAGAGAGGAATAGAGACTTTAGTGAAATGCTTTGCTTGTAGTGTAGCAATGTATGGAGTGGAATCTTGGACGCTTAGGAAAGAAGAGAGAGGAATAGAGACATTAGTGAAATGCTTTGTTTGGAGTGTAGCAATGTATGGAGTGGAATCTTGGACGCTTAGGAAAGAAGAGAGAGGAATAGAGACATTAGTGAAATGCTTTGTTTGGAGTGTAGCAATGTATGGAGTGGAAACTTGGACGCTTAGTAAAGAAGAGAGAGGAATAGAGACATTAGTGAAATGCTTTTTTTGGAGTGTAGCAATGTATGGAGTGGAAACTTGGACGCTTAGGAAAGAAGAGAGAGGAATAGAGACATTAGTGAAATGCTTTGTTTGGAGTGTAGCAATGTATGGACTGGAAACTTGGACGCTTAGGAAATAAGAGAGAGGAATAGAGACATTAGTGATATGCTTTGTTTGGAGTGTAGCAATGTTTGGAGTGGAAACTTGGACGCTTAGGAATGAAGAGAGAGGAATAGAGACTTTAGTGAAATGCTTTGTTTGGAGTGTATTAATGTATGGAGTGGAAACGTGGACGCTTAGGAAAGAAGGTAGAGGAATAGAGACATTAGTGAAATGCTTTGTTTGGAGTGTAGCAATGTATGGAGTGGAAACTTGGACGGTTAGGAATGAAGAGAGAGGAATAGAGACTTAAGTGAAAGGCTTTGTTTGGAGTATAGCAATGTATGGAGTGGAAACTTGGACGCTTAGGAAAGAAGAGAGAGGAATAGAGACTTTAGTGAAATGCTTTGTTTGGAGTGTAGCAATGTATGGAGCGGAAACTTGGACGCTTAGGAAAGAAGGGAGAGGAATAGAGAGATTAGTTAAATGCTTTGTTTGGAGTGTATTAATGTATGGAGTGGAAACTTTGACGCTTAGGAAAGAAGAGAGAGGAATAGAGACTTTGATGAAATGCTTTGTTTGGAGTGTAGCAATGTATGGAGTGGGAACTTGAACGCTTAGGAAAGAAGAGAGAGGAATAGAGACATTAGTGAAATGCTTTGTTTGGAGTGTAGCAATGTATGGAGTGGGAACTTGGACGCTTAGGAATGAAGAGAGAGGAATAGAGACTTTAGTGAAATGCTTTGTTTGGAGTGGAGCAATGTATGGAGTGGAAACTTGGACGCTTAGGAATGAAGAGAGAGGAATAGAGACTTTAGTGAAATACTTTGTTTGGAGTGGAGCAATGTATGGAGTGGAAACTTGGACGCTTAGGAAAGAAGAGAGAGGAATAGAGACATTAGTGAAATGCTTTGTTTGGAGTGTAGCAATGTATGGAGTGGAAACTTGGACGCTTAGGAATGAAGAGAGAGGAATAGAGACTTTAGTGAAATACTTTGTTTGGAGTGGAGCAATGTATGGAGTGGAAACTTGGACGCTTAGGAAAGAAGAGAGAGGAATAGAGACATTAGTGAAATGCTTTGTTTGGAGTGTAGCAATGTATGGAGTGGAAACTTGGACGCTTAGGAAAGAAGAGAGAAGAATATAGACATTAGTGAAATGCTTTGTTTGGGGTGTAGCAATGTATGGACTGGAAATTTGGATGCTTAGGAAAGAAGAGAGAGGAATAGAGACATTAGTGAAATGCTTTTTTTGGAGTGTAGCAATGTATGGAGTGGAAACTTGGTCGCTTAGGAAAGAAGAGAGAGGAACAGAGACTTTAGTGAAATGCTTTGTTTGGAGTGTAGCAATGTATGGAGTGGAAACTTGGACGCTTAGGAAAGAAGAGAGAGGAATAGAGACATTAGTGAAATGCTTTGTTTGGAGTGTAGCAATGTATGGAGCGGAGACATGGACGCTTAGGAAAGAAGATAGAGGAATAGAGACATTAGTGAAATGCTTTGTTTGGAGTATAGCAATGTATGGAGTGGAAACTCGGACGCTTAGGAAAGAAGAGAGAGGAATAGAGACTTTAGTGAAATACTTTGTTTGGAGTGGAGCAATGTATGGAGTGGAAACTTGGACGCTTAGGAAAGAAGAGAGAGGAATAGAGACATTAGTGAAATGCTTTGTTTGGAGTGTAGCAATGTATGGAGTGGAAACTTGGTCGCTTAGGAAAGAAGAGAGAGGAACAGAGACTTTAGTGAAATGCTTTGTTTGGAGTGTAGCAATGTATGGAGTGGAAACTTGGACGCTTAGGAAAGAAGAGAGAGGAATAGAGACATTAGTGAAATGCTTTGTTTGGAGTGTAGCAATGTATGGATTGGAAATTTGGATGCTTAGGAAAGAAGAGAGAGGAATAGAGACATTAGTGAAATGCTTTGTTTGGAGTGTAGCAATGTATGGAGTGGAAACTTGGACGCTTAGGAAAGAAGAGAGAGGAATAGAGACTTTAGTGAAATGCTTTGTTTGGAGTGTAGCAATGTATGGAGCAGAAACTTGGACGCTTAAGAAAGTAGAGAGAGGAATAGAGTCTTTAGTGAAATGCTTTGTTTGGAGTGTAGCAATGTATGGAGCGGAAACTTGGACGCTTAGGAAAGAAGAGAGGGGAATAGAGACATTAGTGATATGCTTTGTTTGGAGTGTAGCTATGTATGGAGTGGAAACTTGGACGCTTAGGAAAGAAGAGAGAGGAATTGAGACATTAGTGAAATGCTTTGTTTGGAGTGTAGCAATGTATGGAGCGGAGACATGGACGCTTAGGAAAGAAGATAGAGGAATAGAGACATTAGTGAAATGCTTTGTTTGGAGTATAGCAATGTATGGAGTGGAAACTTGGACGCTTAGGAAAGAAGAGAGAGGAATAGAGACTTTAGTGAAATGCTTTGTTTGGAGTGGAGCAATGTATGGAGTGGAAACTTGGACGCTTAGGAAAGAAGAGAGAGGAATAGAGACATTAGTGAAATGCTTTGTTTGGAGTGTAGCAATGTATGGAGTGGAAACTTGGACGCTTAGGAAAGAAGAGAGAAGAATATAGACATTAGTGAAATGCTTTGTTTGGAGTGTAGCAATGTATGGATTGGAAATTTGGATGCTTAGGAAAGAAGAGAGAGGAATAGAGACATTAGTGAAATGCTTTTTTTGGAGTGTAGCAATGTATGGAGTGGAAACTTGGTCGCTTAGGAAAGAAGAGAGAGGAACAGAGACTTTAGTGAAATGCTTTGTTTGGAGTGTAGCAATGTATGGAGTGGAAACTTGGACGCTTAGGAAAGAAGAGAGAGGAATAGAGACATTAGTGAAATGCTTTGTTTGGAGTGTAGCAATGTATGGAGTGGAAACTTGGACGCTTAGGAAAGAAGAGAGAAGAATATAGACATTAGTGAAATGCTTTGTTTGGAGTGTAGCAATGTATGGATTGGAAATTTGGATGCTTAGGAAAGAAGAGAGAGGAATAGAGACATTAGTGAAATGCTTTTTTTGGAGTGTAGCAATGTATGGAGTGGAAACTTGGTCGCTTAGGAAAGAAGAGAGAGGAACAGAGACTTTAGTGAAATGCTTTGTTTGGAGTGTAGCAATGTATGGAGTGGAAACTTGGACGCTTAGGAAAGAAGAGAGAGGAATAGAGACATTAGTGAAATGCTTTGTTTGGAGTGTAGCAATGTATGGAGCGGAGACATGGACGCTTAGGAAAGAAGATAGAGGAATAGAGACATTAGTGAAATGCTTTGTTTGGAGTATAGCAATGTATGGAGTGGAAACTTGGACGCTTAGGAAAGAAGAGAGAGGAATAGAGACTTTAGTGAAATGCTTTGTTTGGAGTGTAGCAATGTATGGAGCAGAAACTTGGACGCTTAAGAAAGTAGAGAGAGGAATAGAGTCTTTAGTGAAATGCTTTGTTTGGAGTGTAGCAATGTATGGAGCGGAAACTTGGACGCTTAGGAAAGAAGAGAGGGGAATAGAGACATTAGTGATATGCTTTGTTTGGAGTGTAGCTATGTATGGAGTGGAAACTTGGACGCTTAGGAAAGAAGAGAGAGGAATAGAGACATTAGTGAAATGCTTTGTTTGGAGTGTAGCAATGTATGGAGCGGAAACTTGGACGCTTAGGAAAGAAGGGAGAGTAATAGAGACTTTCGAAATGTGGTTATGGAGAGAATAAGTTGGAAGGACAAAGTGAGAAATGAGGAAGTATTAATGAAAGTAGGAGAAGAAAGATTGATGCTAAAGAAGATAAGGAAATGAAAAATGAATTGGATTGGACACTGTATAAGGGGAGAAGGTTCGGTGAAAAGTGCATTAGAAGGGACAGTCCAGGGGAAAATCCGAAGAGGAAGAAGAAGGTTTCAGATGCTGGATTCCATTAAGATTGATAAATCTTATGAGCTGATGAAACGTGCTGCTGAAGACCGGATAAGGTGGAGAGACCGACCATGAGGAAACCTGCCATCAGGCAGATACACCGATGATGATGATGGAAAAGAAGCATGGTGTATTTCAAAAGGCGACATGCTGTTGTTGTTGTTGTTGTTGTTGTTGTTGTTGTTGAACGTTTTATGCTGAACAATAATATTGATATACGAGAGTTGGTCAGAAACCAAGGTTACAAAGCCTGAAGTGAAAAGTGTACATTTTCTTCATACAACCAATACAGCGTTTGAAATGTGGTGTTACAGGAGAATAATGAAAGTCAGATTCGTAGATAGGGTTACAAATGAAGAGGTATTAAGACGATTGGGAGAGGAGAGATGCTTCTGGCGACTGCTAATGAATTGCCCTGCTATGGCCATTAGCTGCAATTCATATTATATTAATCTAATTGGGTAGACTAGTATTGACTGAAAAGCTATTATTAATACTGAACAATTAATATTGAAGCTTTCAGCTGGTCAAAATAAAATAATTCCAATTACTGCTATTCATATGATATGATTATGAATTGCAGCCAATGGCCATAAGCTGGGCATTTTTGATGGAGCGCCCGAGGGCTCCCAACAAGTTACATTTCAAGTAGTTCCAACTATGGCTACCAGATGCTACTGTCGCTAACTCTATCGGCAAACGTTGGAAGTTTACAGAGCGTTCCCTAACCAGCCAAATATAGGCTACTCTACTAATTTTGCTACCCACCACCAATTGCAGTGGTAGGTTCTTTTACATGCCATACCTCTATGACATGGGACCATCGGCTTTATTTCCCCTCCGGAGAAAGGCATACTGAAGGATTTTAACGCTCTTAAAAATCCGACGGTTTCGGCCGGGTTCGAACCAGCCTTCTTGGGCATTACAGTTGAGCATGCTACCGACTACGCCACCGAAGCCGCTATTATGCAAATATAATAATATGATACCCTAAATTCCCCAAAATTGAAAATAAGTTTTCAAAATTAACACTTACATCTTACATTTATATACATCCTCTAGAACAAGGGTTCCCAACCGGTGGTACACGACGTGCGATTACGAGCGATAGGCTAGTAATGGCCTCTGTGTGCGTCACCGCGCATACTTTACTCTGCTGCCCGTCTGCCGGGCTATTTTGCCTAGTTTGTACTAATTATATAAAATTAGTATATGTTTTTAGACCTATGAGTAGTAAATAAAACTGTAATTTGCAATCATTGTTTTATTTTTCCTTTACAATAAAAATGTTATTAATATACATATTTCTACTGTATATATATGTTTTAATAAACAAGATGTTCAGTAAAGAACATATAGCCTACTTTCTCCTAAATGTATGAGTATAGTTATAACTCGTTGTTATTATCAAAGAGTATAATAGAATCATTTCTCGGTTGAAGGCCTTAGAAACTATTTACCTCAACCAAACACCATAACCTCGAAAAACAACTACTACCATCATTGAAGAAAGAAAGATAAGAAATATCTCAAGAATGTTATGGATCTGGAGACATAATCGACCGGACTGGCTGCGTGGCTCAGCGGTAACGTTCTCGCTTGTTGGGCCCTAGTTTGCAGGTTCGTATCCTGTCGCAGTCAGCTGGCATTTGAGAGTGCGCAAATGCGAGGGAGCCGTGTCAGTAGATTTACTGGCACGTTAAAGATCCCCTACGGGTCAAAATTCCGGCACCCCAGCGTCTCTAAAAGCCACAGTAGTTAAAAGGGACATAAAACCAATAGCATTATTATTATTATTGTTATTATTATTATTATTATTATTATTATTATTATTATTATTATTATTATTATTACATTATCGACTGGACGTGGGCAACATCCAACTTTGAGTTGAGGCATGTGTTTACACGTCTGGCTGTGCATGGCTTTCACCACCTTAATTGTATTAACAAAACTTCCCATGACCCTACAGTGACGTGTGTATAGCCTACCAGCTATGTGCATAAGCTTGTGAACGCTACCACTTTGAGTTTTGTAGTAAAAGAAAACAATCATTCAAAGACTATGCAATTTAAATCCCCAGAGTGCAATTTTAGTGTACATGTTCATTCTTTATTTTCGATTGCTATTTGGCTGCAATAAAAGTATTAATTAATATCCTGAACTAGCACCAACTGCTAGAGCAGGGGTTCTCAAACTTTTTCTGACGCCCCCCCCCCCACCCCTTTATGAAACATTAAATATTTAGCCCCCCCTATTCTTATTTCCTTTCCTAGCACTTCTCATAGGCTACTTCCCACAGAAAACAAAAATAGGTCACACAAGTTCTACTGTGTATGCCACTGCCTAATTAGGATTTAAACTACCCTTTACATTAATAATAATAATAATAACACACAATGTATTATTCTTGAGCACATCAAAGTACAACAACGTTTTGTAAAAAAGAAATGTCATACATATGTATTACTTTTGCCTATAAAAATAAAAGCAACTGCTGCACGTGCAGTTACTGGAATTGAACAAATTTTGTTTGTTTCACTAATTAGCTCTTTAGCTGTGACACCTGTGTTCAGTAATGCTTTTCATATATGAAAGCTCGTGACTTATAAAAGACAATTGAAATAATATATACAATTTTCAACATTTCACTGTGAATTTGAAAAATGTTATGTTAAAACTCTTCACCCATGAAAAATAAAACAGGAGAATAAAAGTGGTTTTGGTTTTTTGATGTGAATGCCTCCCACAGGGATCATTGCTGGCACCAGTGGTTTCGGAGCGAGACTAACATAGCAACACACTGATATTATTAAGCGTCTCTTTCACAGGAGGGACACCATCCCCAATGTGCTCTCGTATGAAGGCGTCCTGCGCCGGTAGGTACGAGTAATGGTACAGGAACATAGCAGCCGAGTATACCAAAGTGTTCTGTATTCTTTGCCACAAACCTGACAGCTTTATATAATTTAGGAACAAACTAGTAACGTACTGCACCCGAATCCCGCATAGCCATAGCCTATATCCGCAAAGAAAGAAAAGGATTGTAGGGAGGTCGATACCCGGCCAGGTAGATCAACGCTACCCTACTAGGATAATGACTAGGGAACCCTCGATGCATACCGGTCATGCAAAAACACTACCGATTAGTTACACATTTACATAGACAATAAACTATCCTAAATACAAAATGGTAGGACGAGAATTTCGGCTCTCGGGTGTGAACGGTGAAAGTTAAGACTAACTTGAACTCTAGTAACTAATTCGCAGTATTATCGCATGTCGATCGCAAGAATGATATGATGATTAAATTTATAAAAAACGAACAGGCAAACAAAAACTTGTGCCTGGGATTTATTTCCTAACAAATAGAGATAATAAAATAATCCCTTTCAACATGAATAAATAAACATGTTAAAATTTACTAATACACACGTCAAATGGTTCTACTAATTGTAGAATAAGTGTATCTGAGTATACTTGTTACAGTAAGGTAACGATATTAAGTTTCATAAAATGTTTACATAGCTTTACAGTCACCCTGTGGCTGTGTCATTGAAAAAGGTCTGATAAAAATCAGCTGTTCACTCATGAACAATGAAATTAACAATTCAAATCCCTACATTATACACGGTGTGCGTAGAATGTAACTATCTACTCTAATAAAATTGTAATTAATAATATATGGTTTAAATATTTACATTATTTACAAATCTCGTGTTTCACATGGTTCAAAAATTTCCATTAACACTGACAGTCGCGCTCTGAAAGCTTCATAGTGTCTCTGTTATACAAAATACAGTTCTCCAACAATGTTTCTACCAACGGTAAATTCTCAGGTACTTCTGCTGGTTGTGTCATAATAAATAAGCCTGAGTATCAAACAATGAAATTAAATACAGCTTGGAATGTCGTGTCAATAAATAAAACAATAAGATAAAGATCGATGCGAAACTACTTAAAAACTCCATACATTACGTGGATCATTTACAAATACACTCAAACTTAAACTATTCAAACAATAACCTCTGAGTTAGCGCTTTTGACTCATCCTGTAACAATTCGTTGCTCCACATAGCAATGTATTCCTTCCTTCCGCAATACAGTGAACAATACTTATCAAAGGCGTCTTACTACGCTCTAAACATATCATACATTCTTCCTTTCCTCTTTATAAACAATTTTCACAACTCCGCACGGCATTACTTCCTTGAAAAACCCATCTTCCTATACACTTATAGAAGAATTAGTGATTTTACTAGATAGCTATCGTTCAGAATGCACTCCTCACTTTCACCTCCTGTCTAAATTATTAAACATCGTGCATCAAATTACAACAATTGCATGTTTGTTCACGTTAATACAATTCACAAAGTACTTCTCATTCCTTTCATTAGCGCTTTTCGTTCTCTATGATCCATAATAAACTTGTTCATTCACGTTACCAAACGTCACAATGTTACTTTGTAGTTCGCTCGTCTTTTAGTTATTAATAATAATAAATTCATATCCTCCCGCTCCTGGTGCAAGTTTAAATATATGAACAATTCATATTTAAGTTGTTTTTAACATACAAGACCGCAGGTAGACTAACATACCTCCTGGTCTGTTCATCTCAGTTAAACAATGTTTATACTTTAATTGTTAATGAATATAGGCATCATTTGACCTCAATTGTCAATACCATGATCCTAATTTATAGTGAATATTCGTAATATAATAGTCCAAGACTATTTAGTTGTCTAATAAGTTATATTCCGCTATAGGAATTTTATAACACTCCAATTGTTATGAATAATTATATCAGATGTATATGAACATCGTAATGTTTGTTACATAAAATTATAGCATCTCACAATTATGCTTTACTTGATAACAATGCATTATAGACATATCATTGAATACTTTCGCTGTTACACATAAAAATTGTTAATAACAATTATATTGTTTAAATGTTCTTACAATTTGTCAATATTTACGCTCTTCTACAAAATACAATGTAATCGAATAATCGAATAATCTCTACATCCTTAAGTTATCTTGGCATTATCGACTTATCTAAGTTTTATCGAATAACTTAGTTTTTATCGAAGCATTCCTTTATAAAACGAGTATCGTTCAATGGTGAGAGTCAAATAACGTTTCCTTCAGAATAAAAATTTACGAGCAACGCAAATCTAAGTTAAAATGTGAATTAAATAACGTCTCATACGACACATGAAGACGTATCAAAAATTGCAATGGAACTCTAAAATTTAAGCTAATCAATAGACAAAGAATAAAGATAAGAATAACTACAAATGATGTTGATCACTCCAAAAATGGACATCTACTACTACAGCAAAACTACAGACATGAAACAAACGGATGTCCTACCTTGAGACGTCTTCTACAGCCAGTGAATACCTATGTCAGCTGTCCTAGATGTTGCGTCGAAGCTGTCATCGTTCGTCTCCCAGCGAAACCAGTTACTGCCAAGCTCGTGCTTCAGCTGCGGTGGACCCCTGCTCACACGGTCTGCCTCCTGTTCTCCAACACGGCTTGAGCTGCTAACGGTAGCTGCGTCATTTTCTCGGCCAGCGGCCTGGAAACTGCTATTCCCCGTTCGATCGGCTGCAAATGGTCTTCTACTTCTTATCTCTGTCCTGCAGAGTGGTCTCGCCATTTTGGATCCACAAGTCCTGGGTTGACATCTCGTCCTGGTGAATTTGGACATCTTGCTTGTGGTGTAGAAATTCATATCTGAAAACTGCGAGTTGGTGTGCAGTTGTAGCTGTGTCGATCCTTGAATTTCCGAGTCACTGTGACCTCCCAATTCATGGTATAGATTAACCTCCTATCATTTTACTTAGTTCTCCATAATCTCTTCTTCAATAGACGTATAATAAGCTTCTCCTCCCCGACTTATGATTTCTGCCTTCATGTAAACTGTGACGTAGCTTGTGATGAAACACTGCTGTATATTTATATATGAAATAGTTGCAGCAATATCGATGCTTTTAGTAGATAATGCTCTTAATTATTTCTTCTGTGTGAAGTGCTGCTTATAGGCGAAGTCTCGTTCTAAAATTGTAATGCTTTTATACTCGCTGTTCTCTCCAATAATGTAAATTCGTTTCGCCGGCTTGTCTTCCCAACTTCCTCAGCGATGCCTTGATTGTTTGATGGTACAACGGTGCTTATCGTCCGGGCTAATGCTGTGTGCAAAAACTGCTCCTTTGCTGTGCGCGTGCGTGAAACGCGTCTACTCGTGGCCAGTCGCAATGAGAGAGTGTCCCGCCACGCTTCTCCCTCGCGGCGCGTGTCATAGCTGGCTTCGCTTTGCTAGCCTCCAACACATATTTATTAATGGAAATATACTCATATTCGCATTATTATCCAATAATTCATATTTCTTTTCAACGAAATAAATTTCATGTTGCATTCTACACCTGTAGATGTGCTTATTTCTCTTAATATCTGCCAAATGTATATAAAAGCGATTCCCACAAAAAGTATGTGCTGTTAATTGATTGGCTGTTAAAATATTCTGAAAAAGGCTCCTGGGTCTAGCCTCTTCTCCACGGGTCGTGTGCATTGCTTTGTTATGATAGCCTTGCTAACCAAACTGGTTTTCTCGTGACAAACATGAAGCTTTGTACAAAATCCAGCTTCGAATGATCGAGCTCTTCCTTGGTTAAATCTCATTCACCAGAATATTTCCTAATAATAAATTCCTCAAAATGCTTCAAATTTCTCCAAAATACTTTCATTATGTATCATTTGCATCCCATAATACATAGATATTTATTAAATTATTTTAATTCCAAATTTCCAATTTTTCCTTTCAATGGTGCACAAGTCGTTCGAACCTCGACTCTGTCCAAGGTCCTAAGCTGGGCTGAATTCGAGTTCGGTACGAAGGATTATAAGGACTCCCAGTATTATAATTAATCCATTCTGGGTTTCCAAAAGCAGTCAGCGCTACAATGGGAGCTTTTCCGAATTTATGAAGATATCCATAGAAACATTCTCCCCCGGTGGCTTTGATAATATAAAGATCTAATGTTGTGATCTTAGCGTATTCCATTAATGTCTTTTCAACTTTTGTGGAAAGTGAATATTGGCACGATTCTACAAACCAATCCCCGCAAATCTAAGATACTTGCTTGGGCATGGTCACTCTCCTCGCTTGAGTATGTCAGGGACGATGTCCGTGATGTTGGGCACCGGTTCCTTGAGGGCTGTTGGGCTGACGATGGTTATGTGGTGTCCACGGCTAGCTAGGTTCAGCATAACGGGGGAGTTCCAAATGTGGTGGCTCCGAGTGGCCGTCGTGAAAATTGCTAGAATGTTGGCAGCATCTGAGTGATGCATGGTGATCTTCAGTAGAATCATTGCTCCAAGTTTGAAAGATCCCATTCTGATGTGCTGAAAAAACAAATGAAAAATCGTATATACATTCTCATTTTAATCATACAGCGTTCAGCATTTCTGTCAAAGTTTACGGTTTTGCCGGAAAATGTTGGGAATTGCAATCAGTTTCTGTCGTTCAGGCCGACCGTGGACCACGTTAATTTGATTTCAGATTCTGGATCTTTATTTTTGCCCCATGCTCCCTCATCTATCGCTCTGCATTCTCCTCCTTTCTTCAGTCCACGGTGCCTGGATCCGCGATGTAGGATGACTCTTAAACCCCGTAAAGTTCTTAATTTTGGCTTTGTATGCTTCCCTGTTGGTGAATCCAGCTTCAGTTGTTGCCATTTCTTCTAGGTCCTTCTTCACCTCCTGATACCAGCGAGCTGTGGTTTCCCTGGTCGCAAAGAATTTCATTAACCGATTGGTTAATCTACCGGGGTCCATTCTGTATATATGTCCAAAGAACATGGGCCTTCTTTTCCGGATGGTGTCGTGAGATTTTATTCAATCTGAGGAATAATTCTTGGTTCCCTTTTTTCTATACGACCCATCTTCTGTTCTTTTAGGTCCACGTATCTTCCTAAGAATCTTCCTCTCCATTAGCTGCAACTTTTTGATCATTCCTTTCTTTGTCAGACACAAACATTAAGCTGCATATACAGTATGGCTTCCGGTATCAGTTTTGTACAAAACAAAAGTTTGGTGCTTTTCAGTCGGTGAACACGAATGTACCCAAAATAGTTGGGGTATTCCATAATCCTGAAAACATTACATGCGATTAATAAATACACTAGGATGACCAGTTTCGATCGTCAAGCGATCATCCATTACACTTACGAAGGAACGGTACGAAGTCGGACCGCGAATTTCGACTTTATTTTTAGCCTATTTTCAATTTTGAAAAAAAAATAGGCTTATGAGATCACCTTTTGTCCGTGTGTGTGTGCGTGTGTGTGTGTGTGTGTGATTCGTGTGTGTGTCCCCCCCTAATAAAATCTAAACGGCAGGAGCGATTTCAATGAAACTCGGAAATTTCATAGCACTACTCCGGGCGACCTCGACCGTGCCCTTCAAATTTTGTTACGACTCACTAATCCAACATGGTGGCTGTGCGAAATATTTCACCAGCATTCAATATCTCCGAAACTATTACCGATAATACCCTGACATTTTCTATGGTGATAGAGGGAACTACTATAAGTTCACATATGTGACCTTTGAAAACCTGGTAACTACAAAACCAACATGGCGGCCAAGCGAATTTGCGACTTTTAAATAGACGTTTCTCGCGATTTGGCCAACCAAACGCAATGAAACTTGGTACAGTATATGTTTATATACATTTTAATGCACAGACATCTAACTTCGTTCAATTGTTTACATAATCACAAGATGGCGGATGTGCGAAATATTTCACCGGCATTCTATAACTCTGAAACTATTAGCCGTATCTCCCTAAAATTTTGTACGGAGATAAAGGGCACTACTGGAAGTCCATCTATAAGACTTTCAAAAACCGGTTAACTACAAAACGAACATGGCGGCCAAGCGAATTTGAAAATTTTATATAGACCTTTCTCGCGATTTAATGTTCCAAACGCACTGAAACCTGGTATAGTAAATATTTATACACATTGTAATCCTCTGGTATCTAATTTAGTTCAATTGTTTTCATAACCTCAAGATGGCGGCAGTGCGAATTTTAAAATTAAGTTTTTATTTCTTGTGATGTAGTCATGCGATCGAAGTGAAAGTTTGAATAATGAACCTACGCAATAATTTTCCTTTAATGGTACATAACTCTATGGCCTATACATTTAACAATCCAACATGGCGACCATCCGAAATATTAAGACGATACTGAATATCTACGAATCTATTTTAGCAATCAAACTGCATTTTGTAATGTTCATAGGGGCTATGAACTTAAGTTCACCTATAGGACTTTAAATAACCTGGTGATCACAATCCAACATGGCGGCGACGCGAATTATAAATATTCACATGGACGTTTCTCGCAATTTAACCATCCGCGTGCAGTGAAACTTGGTACAGTAAATACTTATACGAATGTTAATCCACTGGCATCTAATTTATTTCAATTGTTTCCATAACCTCAAGATGGCAGCTGTGAAAAATTTTAAAATCTCCTTGTTACTTCTTGTGTCCTAAATATGCGATTGAAGTTTGAATACTACACGTTCACAATAATCTGCATGTAACAGTACATAACTCTAGGACCTACATATATAAAATTCAACATGGCGACCATCCGAAATATTTAGTCGGTTCTCAATATCTACGAATCTATTACAGCAATGAAACTGAAATTTTGTATGTTGATAGTGGCAATTAACATAAGTAGGATATATGAAAATAGGCTGTATAGTTCTTCACGGAACTACTTGTTACAGAGTGTGAAGGTCCTTTTTACGCTGAAACAGGTAGAGGAGGTCTATTTTTTCACTGGTCCTTTTTAAGGATCCTTTGAAATACAGTATTGATATGCGTGGAGCTAATTCATACACAACTTTTATTCCCAAGGAAGTTTACATATACAACAATCATATAGCTTCGGTGGAAGCTCCGGCAGATGGCTCGCGTTCCTCCACAACCTCCCCACCCTGGTCTTCCCCGATCTCCAGAGGGATGACCAGCTGGATAGGTCGAATAATCTGCGTGCCGCAGGTGGTCCTCAGGAGTACGGTCCTCGTCACGTCGTCTCTGCCAGGTCGAAGTTCTTCTATTTGCGCCAACTTCCACATATGGCGTCGCACATGGTCCTCCTGCAGAAGTACAACGTCGCCTAACTTGAGCGCTGTTGACTTGCTGCGGGTGTTTCGGATGTGGTGGAAAGATCTCAATTCTAAAAGGTAGTCCTATGTCCAACGTCTCCAAAAATCGTCTGCAATTCTTTGTTTCAGTCTGTACATCTTGGTTAAGTTAACGTCTGTTGTTGGTTGTCCGGATGGTATTGCTGTTAGTTTTTTTTTTTTTCATTCAAGAAGTGGGCGGGAGTTAGTACTCCTTGATCATCTGCCTTGGTGAGTGGTCTCGAGTTAAGGGCGGCTTCAATACTGATGAGCAGGGTATTGGTTTGCTCTTCGTCAATTAGCAGTTTTCCTAGAGTCTTCCGTAGACAGCGCTTGACAGAGCCCACCAACCTCTCCCACCATCCTCCCCACCAAGCCGCTCTTGGTGGGATGAACTGATGTTGTTATGCGCGAGATACTGGTGAGTCTGGGAATCTGTCAGCACGGTAGTGACATTTTGTAGTTCTTTGTTGGCTCCATGGAATGTTTGAGCATTATCTGAGTATTTGGTATGAGGCAGTCCCCTCCGTCCGACAAACCGTTGGAGTCCCATTAGGAACGGTCAGTGGATAAGTCCGTAGTACGTTCAAGGTGAAGTGCTCGAGTGGTTGAACAAGTGAATAGAAGAATGTAAGCCTTCTTGGTAGTAGCGTGAGATTTAATGTAGAGGGGCCCGGCGAAGTCGATCCCAGTGATTGCGAAAGGCTTAGTGGGTTGCACTCATTCAACTGGAAGTGGTGCTTCGATAGCTTCTGCGTGTCTGTTGTGAGCTATTTTCCCCGGTAGGCAATTATGGAGAACTTTCTTTATGGCTTGGCGTGCTTTCAGAATCCAAAATTCTCCTCTGAGCTCCATCAGAACAACATGAACTCCAAGATGATGCAGTTTAATATGGGTGTGCATGATTAACAGTTTTGTAAAACGATGAGAGCCATCTAACAATATGGGGTGTTTTTCATCTGAAGTCAAGTTGGAAAAATGTAATCTACCACCTAGGCGAATTAAGCCATTTGCCAAGTAGGGGTGGTAACAAGCAATTCTGGATGTTATCGGTAAACATTTCTCTTTCTGAAGACATGTTAATTCCTCAGCGAAACATTGTGATTGGATGGCTCTAATCCAATACATACGGGCGTCGTGTAATTCGGAAGCTGTGAGATTTGCCGGTGGTCGTTTCTGCGTCTTCAAACGAACCTCTAAACGAATACGGTGATATGTAAAACCTTCCAGTAGGAGGAATATTTTGAAACCTGGAGGAGTGGCTCAAACACAGTGACAAGCAGTGTTTGTTTTATCAATTTCTTTGCTTCCGGAAGTGTTAGGTTAAGGAAGCCAGTATCGTTAGGCCAACAAGTCGGGGGCTGTGTAAGCCAAACAGGTCCCTTCCACCACGGATCAAATGAAACGAGTTCATTGGCGGGAAGTCCTCGGGAAAGACAGTCTGCTGGGTTGTTTGCTCCTGGGCAGTGTCGCCATTGGCCTGGACTAGTGTAGGTCTGGATTTCGGTTACTCAATTGCAGACAAAGGTCTTGAAGTTATTTGGGTTTCCTCTTATCCATCCTAAAGTTACCATAGAATCACTCCATAAAATAGCATCCGCAATTGGGTAGGCTGTCGCCTTACAGAAATGGTCAAGCAGCCTAGCACCTATAAGCGCTGCGAGGAGTTCCAAGCATGGCAGTGTAACTCTTTTGACCGGAGCAAGACGATTCTTGCTACACATAATTTGTACTAAAGCGTGGTGGTCTGTGGGATTCCTAACGTAAAGTACTGCACCATATGCCCGTTCAGAGGCATCACAAAACACATGAACCTGCGACCCTCCTTTATGGGTAGTGCTGACCCAACGAGGGGTTTGAATGTGCGATATTGAATAAAGTGTAGATATACAATGATTCCAACGTAGGCCAACATCATGTGGAAGAAGTTCTTCCCATCCAACCCCCCTGATCCAAGTATCCTGGAAAATGATTTTGGCTACAATGGTGGTTGGAGATATTAGACCCAATGGATCGTATAGTTTAGCAGTGGCTTGCAGTAGTTGCCTTTTGGTAACTGGATTGGCTGTTATTTTATCTGTAACGTCTCGATGATCAAAGTGGAAGGTATCATGTTCTGTGTCCCAATTAATACCCAGAACTTGCGTTTGTTGTTTCACCTCTTCGCCTTCAGCCTTCCAAATCTTTTCCATTTGCCATGAGTTAGTTGCCCATTTCGACATGGGCATGTGTATTTTCTTCTTCAGAGATAAAAGTTGGTAGTAGAGGGAGATTACTTCATTTTCACTCTGTACGGATGCAGCAAAGTCGTCCATGAACATATGCTGAACTGTGAGAGCGGCAACCTCAGGAAATTCCTTTTCGTGGGTGATAGCTAACTCTCTCAGTGTAGCGGAGAGAAGGAATGGACTGCAGGTGAGCCCAAATGGTAATTTCGTGAAACGGTATGCTACAATATCCTTCGTCACACTGTAGTTCCCATCGGAGCTCTGGATGCAGTGAAACCAGAGAAAACGTGTTAGGTTTCTGTCCTTTGTATGGAGAGCTAGTTGTAGAAATGCTTGGCTTATATCTCCTACAATGGCCCAGGGGTGCTGTCGGAATGTTAGCATCATAGAAAGAACGTCTGGAAGGAGATTGGGACCTACTTCTAAGGTGTCGTTAAGAGAATATGTTCCCTTCTCGTGAGCTCCTCCGTCAAAAACGACACGCCATTTGGAGTTTCCACGTTTCTCTTTCCTGACTAAGTGGTGGGGTAAGTAGAAAGTCTCTTCTATTCCATCAGTAGGCGGCGCTATTTCTACTTGTTTCTGTCTAATGTAGTTTAGCATTTGCTCGTGGTAAACGTCGCGTAGCGTTTGGTCCTTTTCAAGTCTCTTTACGAGTACATGAAATCGTTGCTTAGCATTTTCATAGTTGCTAGATAGAGTGACGTGCTCCTTTCTGGGAAGAGATACCACTCTCCGTCCATCTTCAATTTCGTGTGAAGCGTGAAACTGAGAAAGTAGTGAAGAATCCTTTTCAGTCACGGTTCGTGATTGTTCAACTGAGATCCCTATTGTTTCTAAATCCCAGAAGTGGCGAAAGTCGTTGTCTACAAGAGAGACTGTCTGATCAAGATTGATGTTGTTGACACTCATGGAATTTGTCTTTATTCCTGAGCGGTTTCCACTAAGAATCCATCCCAGATGTAATGGCAGTAGTACTACTGATTGAGAAAGTCGTATGGGTGAAGTGTCTTTGAAAATACGCCAGTATTGATCAGCACCAATCAGGAGTTCAATAGGGAGATCAACGCAGCTGTCCTTGGGATCCGCCAGTAATAGTTTGCGCATTTTCTTTAGCATGTAAATATCATGGGGAACAGTTGGATGCGGGGAAAACGAGTGATTACCTTCGAGTGCAGTGATAGGTATAATGGAATTGGCCCAAATCCCTTTCTTGTTTAGCTGAATCAATCTGCGTTGGGCAGTGGAAGAAGATGTGGTTTCGAAAGAACTTACAGATAGGGAACTATTGCCGATTACCTCTAAGCGTAGTTCATCCATTAGGGCCATAGGCACAAAGGAGGACTGGCTACCTCCGTCTAGGACACATCTAGTAAGTTTGCTAATCCCTGTAGGTCCAGTAATACACACCCGCGCCGTCTGCAAATATGTGAAATCTGTGGATGATACATCTATATTACCGACTGATGTTGCTGAGGTGCGTGGGTTTGGTAATGGCGAATTGCCAATGGTGTGGCAAATTGATTTGTGATGGTTCCCTTTACAGATAGAACATTGTGCCTTTTCTTTCTTATTGCATGCCTTGGAGCTGTGGCCACGATTAAGGCAAAGGAAACAGCGGTCTGCAGCCTTCAGTTTGGCAATACGGCTATTTACATCTGTTATAGTCCTGCAGTCCTGAGCCCAGTGGTTTTGACCCTCGCAGAAGACACAAAATGGTCCTGTACGTCTCTTCTCTCGCGCAGGCTTCCTCCGGTTAGAATGGACATGAAGCATTGCAGCGGTAGGAGTAAAGTCGGAGCTAGCTATTGTTGCACCGCGAATCTTCTGCGCCGTTAGAGCTCCTTCTACTTCTTCATTTAAGAACACCATCAGTGTGGAGATATCGCTCTCAGGTGTATTCGTCCTTTTCGAGTGGATAAGCCAGCGTCTGCAGATATCTTCGGGGAAGGCTCGTAGGATTTTCGGAGTTAGTACCCGACCATAGGCGTTTACGTTTTCACCTAACAATATCAACGCCTGGACCCGCCGGTGACATTCAACATATGTCACGTTCAGTGACTCAGGGCTATCGTTGGGAGTTGGTTTAAGGTCCTCTATGTAGTCCAAATGGGCCTGAATGATTCGATTTTTGTCCCCGTACTTTGATTTAAGAATTAGTTTAGTCTGTTCGTAGGTATTACCATTCACGGCTATTCCGTCGACGAGTCGCTTAGGTTCACCTTCTAGGTACCCCCGCAGGAAGACGTGCTTGTTCACATTAGAAAGGGTAGTGTCCTGATCAATTGACATCTCGAACTGTTCCCAGAACCGGGACCAGCATTCAACGTCTCCTGAAAACGGCTCAAGTTTGATGGGAGGTAGTTTGACGAAATGAAGAGGAGTGTGGGCTGAGGGATTCGGCACATTAGTCATGCTGTTTGTGTTGGCAGCAAGTCTCTTTTCAAGTTCCCGCGTAGCGTTATGAATTTCCCGTTTAGCCTTGTCAATATATTCTTCACAGGTTACCACGTCGTCGTCGTATTCCGTCTCGGATAGAAGGTCATGAATAGCGTCATCTAGTGACATTAGACGATCCAGAGTTTCCTTAAGACGATTTGTAGAATATTCGTAGTCTTCCACGGAAGTTTCCTCTGTAAATCCATTTATTTCTGAAGAAAATCGTGTAACGTTAGTCCTCTCTCTCTTTCGTTTCTTCTTCAAATTGGATAACGTTGCCAGTCGGGCTTCACTCATCTTGATATAATACGTGCTGTCTGTAAGTACAAGTTTGAAGCGTGATATGATCCGTGACTACTCTGTGACTTCGTGTATGGTCTAGGCAAACGTGACATGAAAAATGGCGTTTATTCAGTGATAGTCGAGAGTTGATTTAGTTTACTTCAGGTGGCTGGGAAAAATGACAGTTCCGAAATGTCGAGTAGGCCGTGAAATTTCCGTAGCCCACCTCGAGTCTCTATGGAATAAGTTGAGGTTCTGGTCAGTAGAGATCGCTAGTAGTCACGATGAGCGTGTTGGAAACTCTTATGAAGTAGTATAGGCCTAATTATAACCTACTTATTCAAGCTAGAACCATGCGATATCGTATTGGATATAAAATAACATGTGTTCAACTCCTAACTGCCGTATAGTATAACATAAAGTTTAGAAAGTTAGATACGGTACTCATCTGCGTGTTGGAGGCTATAGGTGGAGACGCTCGTACAAATAAGTTACGTTCACTTTACACTGATTTGCACTTGAGAATTCTTCCTTCAAACTCTTCGTCTCGTTTTAAGGTAGTTCCCTTAAATTTACGTTTCACCGGATTTTTCGGCACCAATATTTGAAGTACAGTATTGATATGCGTGGAGCTAATTCATACACAACTTTTATTTCCAAGGAAGTTTACATATACAACAATCATATAGCTTCGGTGGAAGCTCCGGCAGATGGCTCGTGTTCCTCCACATATCCATTTGGGAGCCCCAAGTTTGCGGTATGCGCTCTGAATTGTACAGTTCATGCCGGCACACGTCAGCGCGCACAGCCGGCGGCTGACTTGCCTCGCCTTCCCTCTACCCTCTTTCGGTTCTCCACTTCACCCACCACTTAGGCTACGGTTGCCTACAGTGGTTATGTATAATATGGGACAGCCAGTCGTTTCCTATACGGTCAAGTTCACCACGACTGACCGGTACCACCATCGTGTGGAACTTTCCAAAGCTCCCCCCCCCCCCCCCCCCCCCCAGTAGCCTTGCGATGCAACCGCTGTTTGGTCTACAATGACCACAACACCGAGCAATGTCGTGCTTCCCCACACTGTGGCCACTGCTCCCAGCCATCTCACACCACCAAAAAATGACCCAACACCGCCCTCCCACCTCGCTGTCACCAATGTCACGAGGCGCACCCCACATATTCACACAAATGTAAGTCGAAACCTGCTCCCATTCCCAACCGCCCCGAAACAGTTGCACCCATTAAGTCCATAGATCCCCCCACCCCTCAAGCGCAATCCCAGTTCCCTTCCCCCTCCATAGAAGACCTTATCCGCTTCATGGTGGTATCCATCCACAACATCCTCCCCTACCAACGACCACTCATCCTTACACAACTCCAGATGGCGGCTCAGCAGATATTCGGAGTATGCTTCCAGCCATCATTCTCGGGGCCGTTAGCCCACTTCACCTTCTTCCCCCACCCCCGCGTCACCGCCGTATAACCCCCACATGGCAGCGCAACCGACAAGACAACGACCTCCACGGCATATCTCCATACTCTTTCATAATGTCTGCTCATTTCACGCACGTCGTACCCTACTTAGCCATACCCTCGCCACTCATCACATCGACGTCGCTCTCTTGAATGAGACCTTCCTCCGTGGAGTTGACCATGCACTCCTCCCGGGCTACACTCTCCTTCGAGCTGATCGCCCACACAACCTAGGTCGAGGCGGATCCGCCCTAGCTTACCTCCCACGCTATCCCATCAGACACCACATTCCCCCCCCCCCCCTTCATTTTCCGGAAAGCCTTATCGCCACGGTCTACTTCCCATCCCGAGTTCTCCATCTCGCCACAATTTACACCCGTCCTCGTCATCCCCTACCTAAAGTTTTCATAGCACACGTGGCCGAAACCTTCCCTCATTTCCTCATAATGGCAGACTTAAACCTCCAAGACCGCTCGGCCCGGGAACTCTGCAGTCTGGATGTATATCTCAACCACATTAACGCCTCGCTGGTTCCCCTCCCTAAGCCCACACGTCCCTCCTCCCAAACTACCCCTGACGCCGTAATAGCGCATAACTCGCTACTCCATTTGGTGCATGTCACCGTCCTTCCACTCATCGGGGGTGATCATGCCCCAGTTCTTCTGCAGTTCGAAGTTCCCACTCGTAACACCCCAACACCACCACCTCGGATGGTACAGAACTTTAGTGCGGCCAACTGGCCGGCCTACCGCAATTATATTTCCGAACAGTTGCAGACCAACACTCAGCCCTTGAGCTCGCAATCCTCTGTGGATGCATACACCAAACATCTCCAAGAAACCTTACAACAGGCGGCACAGCGTCATATTCCCCTTACCCCATACACCCCTTCCCGACCCCCCATCCCCCCTAAGGCCCGACGCCTCAACGCGCTTTCCCACTCCTATCACGTAACATTTCTCCGCACCCGGGATCGCTATTTCCTACAAAAGCACCGCCAGACCCTACGACAAGTAAAGTCTTACATCGAGGCCCATAAGAGGCTCACTTGGCATAAGACCTGCTCAAGGCAGAACGGCGTGTCTCCCTCACTCACCAAGTTCTGGCGTCATCTCAACTACCTCACGGGTAAATCTACTCCTATGTCGTACCCCATCATCTACAACGACACCGTACCACCCGACGATCCAGCCAAATTGACCATATTTGCTAATAGACTCGCTCGCGTCTTCCGCGATGCACCTCACCCCACATTTACATACGACGAAGACGAATTCATCGCCACAGTGCCTCTACGCCCACACCTTCAGCCTTCAACCACACATGCCTTCTCGCCGCACCCTCTTGATGTCCCTATCACCGAACTGGACATTTCCATAGCTCTCTCACGCACGACCAATACCGCCCCTGGTCCCGATTCCATTCGCTACCGGCATCTCAAGGAGGCATCTCCATCGTTTCTCACAGCCTTAACTCATCTCTACAACCATCTTCTTCGCACCGGGTTCTACCCCACACCCTGGCGCCATGCCACGATGCTTCTCTTTCCTAAACCTGAGAAGCCCCTCTCCTCCCCTGATTCTTACCGTCCCATCTGCCTCACCGCTGTCCTCTCGAAAACCTTCGAGAAAATCCTCACCAAACGAATCCACACCCATCTCCGTCACCACCAGCTCCTTCCCCTCTCACAATGTGGCTTCAGACCCCATTTCTCCGCGCAGGATCAACTCCTCCGCCTCTCTGCCATGGTAGCGGAAAACTACAACCGTCCAGCTCCTACTTTATTTATCGCCTTCGACTTCGAGAAAGCATTCGACACGGTCTGGCACGACGCCCTAGTCGTCAAACTACATTACTTCGACCTCCCCCATACCTACATCCGCTTTTTAAACACCTTCCTCCGGAACCGCACCGCAAGCATCACCATCAATGGCCACTACTCCCGCCCAATCCCCTTCGAACAGGGCGTCCCGCAGGGCTCCGTCCTTTCCCCCCCTTCTCTACGTCCTATTCGTCGCTGACATCCCCCAACCCTCCCCTCCCATGCAACTCCTACAGTTCGCCGACGACACTGCTATCGTCGCACCGTTTGCCACCGTTCAACATATCAACACCCACGTCCAGCCCTACCTCGATCTCTTCACCTCCTGGTGTGGCAAATGGCATCTGCGCCTGAATTCAGAAAAAACACAGCCCATCCTATTCCGCCCACGCAGGCGATCTCTCGCCCCAGCCCGCAATCCCGCAAATCTCACTCTTCACCTACATCACCGCCGCTTAGCCCCCACCCCTACCGTACGATACCTCGGCCTCCTTTTCGACCAATTTTTCACCTTCCGCCCCTTCTTTAAAACCAAACTCCCTGTGGCACGAAAGCGGGCGTACCTTCTCCGGCGTCTGGCTGGAACAACCTGGGGACTGAATGAGAAACTACTGCTCCATACCTACAAAGTACTCATACGCACATTTTTGGTGTACGGCCATCCTGCGTGGGCTGGATTCCCAGACTGCCCCCTTCGACCATTTCTCTCAATGGAACGCCGCCTAGTCCGCGTTGCGATGAGACTTCCATTCACCTACCGCACAGCAGACCTCGTCGACAGAATGCCACTGCCTCCACTAACGACATACGTCGAGTTACTTCAACGCCGCTACCTCAAACGGGCGCACGCAACAAACAACCCCATTGTATGCCCTCTCCTAACCAAGCCGCTCCGTGCCCCGGTACGTACTAAGCTCGGCATCTACAGCCTCAGGGCACTTCTTCCAGCACCCGACTACCAACCTCGTCTCCGATTATTATTCTTACGAACGCCACTCCACTGGACACTGACGGCAACTTCTCCGGCTTCGAAATAGCGACAACAACCATATTTCTCAACACAATCAATTAATTCAAATTAAAAAAAAACCAAAAAAAAACAAAAAAAAACTTCAACTTCTTCACCTTCACACACATTCACTGTAAAACTTCACATCGCTCACATCATCACTCTTCATTTACCCATTCAATTCATTCGCTTTCAACCCCCCCCCCCATCTCAACTTGTTAAATCGCCACCATCCTCACATCACAAGCTATGCATTTATTTATTTCTTCTTCTTTCTTTCTTTCTTTCTTTCTTTCTTTCTTTCTTTCTTTCTTTCTTTCTTTCTGCCTTCTTCTTCTTTCTCTCTCGCTCCACCAATACCGCTCTCGCATCTCAACAAACATCATTCATTACTCCCTTCTCATCGACATCATTAAATTTCCTCAAACTACCAGCTATATAATTCTTTCTTCCTGTCTCATTACTACCATAACCCCCCCCCCCCCCTTCTCATCTCACCGCACATCTTTCAATACTCCCTTCTCATCACAAAAAAAAACCACTTGAAAAAAAAACAATCACCTTATGATCTGGACTTAAACACAGCCCCCCTTTTCTTTTTTCCCAATAAACTTAAAATTCATATTAATCTCAGAGCGAGCAATAGAAGTTCCTTCGTCTGCTTTGGCAGTTGCGACAGTTGTTTTCCGTGGTTTCCGTGTTTTCTTTGTTTCTCAAAATTTCCGACATTTAAAATTATACATACGCACAATGAAGCAGTCACCCTTCTCCTCCACATCCCCCTTCCTGCATCTAACTCTCCCATCTCAAAACAAAACTTCGCCCCCTGCACCCTTCTCCAAATTTCCCCCGCAATACCCCAACCAAAATTCTCACACACTTCCTTCCAAATCCTAAAACCAAACCCACCCATCACCACAATTTCCACCTCTCCTAAATACCTTAACCCCCTGGCCCGAAGAGACGGCGAAACCGTCTAAGGGGGCCCGCCGCCGCAGGGGCAATAGCCATGCGGCCGAATGAAACGACTGCATATATATATATGGCTATACGACATACAGGCGATCGCATTGGAGTCTTTGCGTTGTAATGACCGCTTGCAACATTATTGTAGCTCTTATTAATGCCTACGGTGTTCAGGAAACTACAGAGCTTTCTGATAAAGAGCAAATAATGTTCATATAAATAATGACAACGTTTGATGCAATTATGGAAGAGAGTTGTTTTGCGACTCCTACTTGATAAACCTTAAAAAGCGTTTGAAAATTCGGTCCCGAAAATAACCAAACTCGTCGGTAAAACGTTTAAAACAGACGAAGAAGTACGATATGAAGAGGCTAAAATGTTTGTTAAATTCATTATTGAATTGCAAGAAGAGAAAGACATCCCAGATGCCAATATCTGGAATTCGGACCAGTCCCGATTCAAGCGCGAAATGGCAACATAGAGAAGTTATGATTTTCATGGTGTGAAAGACGTTCTTTGCTCCGTTCGTTTGTCGAAATAGTTCCACGCACACTGACACAGTGCAATATCACATTTCTAAAGCCGGAGAAATGGGACATTTGTTTTCAAAGAAATTAATGGAAAGTTTGGACCTAGGGTACAAGAAAGTATCAACGCCTATAAATGGATATCTTTAAATATGTCGTCATTGATTGTTCATCTTCCGGGAAAATGGGGAAAGGGCATGTACTGCACGTGCCTGGTTCCAAGACATTTTCCCTCCGCAATTATAGGACGACGAACGAAATCTTCTTCTCCTAGATTCATTCAATGGCCAGGGAAAAAATGCACAGCTTGAATCTCTGACGAACACACATGAACAAATTGAATGCATACCTAAAGGAACTACATATCTTTGCCAGCCGTGTGACAGACTTTTCATTATAACTAGTCAAATGCTAGCGCATAACCGATTACAAGCTGATTGTTTCGTACCAATGCTGAAATATGCTTGGGAAACGGGCGCTATTCCATTACTGACAATATTCCACAATTTTATACTGTATCACAAACTAATTTCCATGTTTTGACCGATCTTTATCAGTATGCTGGAATTGATTGTACCAATTTTTCTTTTATAAGGTGCGCACAATGATTTTCTTGTGTTTTGTTATTCACATTTCGTGTTAGATTTTCACTATCATGCCATGAACAATGCACCCATGCCATACTGTGTTAGACTAAAGGCATTTCTTGAACAGTTTCAACGGTATGATGATGAAGATGATATGTGATATTATATGATTTGTAAACCATTGTTTTTGTTTCTATATTCCACAATGAATTCATCTTTGCAAATAAAATATCCAAACTAACGTCAGTTTTAACCCGCAGTCCCGGGTACATAACTGTAGGCAGCCGCATGTGGTGGGTGATAGTGGAGAACCGAACGAGGGTAGAGGGAAGGCGAGGCTAGACAGCCGCTGGCTGTGCTGGTATATATGCTACTGTACACTTCAGAGCGCGCACCGCCAACTAGGGGCTCCCAAATGCCCCCTTAAAAAGGACCAGCGAAAAATTAGACCTCCACTACCTGTTTCAGCGTAAAAAGATATTCACGACTATGTAAAAATAAAATCGCCGTCCGACTTCGTACCGTTCCCTCGTTAGGTGATAAAATTTATGTTAGAAAATCCAGGTGAAAATATTTACAATATCTACAATTATTTAGTTGCAGTATTGGTAATGCAACTTGTCGGTGTATGCTAGTTGTAGTGTATATGATGTTAGGTGAAATGGTAAGACGGTGATAGAAATCCGGAATTTGTTTTGGAGGGACTGTATAGTGCAGGCTACTACTTATGTGGTTGGGCGCCATCCGCGCTGTAGCCGCGAGCAGTATCAACTTCACTCAGTGACGGTCAGTTTTGGTCTTCTTGTTGTAAGTGTTCCAGGTTAATTTGTACGCCAAGTTTAACTGGTTAATTCTCAATTTCATTATTTATTTATATAATTATTTATTTATTTTCATCTATTGTTCCCCCATTGGAGAGTGATTGAACTTGAATTCACGATCTCATCTTTGAGCGATTTCCCTCTTTTCTTTCCAAAATCTCGTCATCCTCTCGGAATGCTCCTTCTTCCAGGTTGTCGTGATGTTCTTTGCTCAAACTTAACAATTGTGGTTTTATTCCGGCACTCGGTGTGATCCTCGAGATTTTCTATGTTGACCTGTTGTAGATCCCTCTGGACCTCTGACAGCCGCATTTACTCTTTGTTATCATGTTGAGTAGTTTCTTTGCCGTTCTGGGGTTTGCCAACCAGTAAATGTGTGTGCAAGACTTTGCTCCGCGTTTGCTGATTTCTTCCGTTATTGTGTTGGTCATTTCATAGAGTTATTTAGTTAATAATTATTTATTTTTATTCAATTATTTATTTATTTATTTATTTGTTTCCTTATTTATTAATGTATCTACTAATGTTAGTTATTGTTGTTTTAAGGGGCGGAACTACGAGGTCATCTGCCCCTAATCTATCTATCTTTTGAGTGGAGAAGTTAGGGCCCTCTCGTACAATTAAGTAGGTAATGTGTTATTAATTTAGCATGTGGAAACGTTTAAATCTTCACAAATAAATTACCCGACATTAGAGTTTGCATTAGCAAAACACAAATTTGCATTAATAATTTTTTCAATATCGAAACACAATTTCACGCTCATGTACATACAGTAAATCTGACAGTTAGTTAATTAGTAACTAAATAAATGTTATTGTAGTTGTTTTAAGAGACGGAACATGGAGGTCATCTTCCCCTTTTACGAGTTTACGTATTGACATCTCTTTCTAATTCGCTCCAGGACGAGCTTCCGCAGGCCGCCGATAGATGGTGTTAAACCGATGATTATGCGATACAGCGCTCGGATTTGGATTTCGCTGATGGAATAATAATAATGTTATTTGTTTTACGTCCCGTTTAACTACTGCGGCTTTTAGAGACGCCGGGGTGGCGGAATTTTGCCCCAAAAAGCAGTAAATCTACTGACACGGATCCGTCGCAGTTGCGCACCCTCAAATGCCAGCTGACTGCGCCAGGATTCGATCCTGCAACCACGGGCAGAGCAGGCGAGAACGTTACCGCTGAGCCACACAGCTAGCCTTTCGCCGATGGCTCTTCGTTCGTGAAAACGGCGCTGTCTGATAGAATTGCTTCTGAATCCTAGTTGCTTGTTATCAATGACAAAATGAAAATCCACAGCTTGTTTCCAGTCAACCAACTGGGTCAGGGAATGGAGTGAATGAAGCCCCCATCTAGCGGCGAGGATATGAACTGTGCCGGCTGCCGAAGCCTGTCGCATTCCCCTGGGGCAATTATTAAAATGAATGATTTGATTTTATTTTGTTTTTATTTTCACGCCTACACTTAGAGCGTAAGAGCTCCTTTACAGTCTCTCTCTCTCTCTATTCGTTTAGTCGATTCCGACTCTCCGTGACCCCATGTAATAGACTACGCCAATTTCTTCTGTCCTGCACTGTCTCCCGAAGATTTTCCAAGCTGGAATTTAGTGCTTCTGTGATGCCATCCATCCATCTCATTCTTTGCCTCCCTCTTCTTCTTGTGCCTTCTATCTTCCCCAGCATGGTCTTCTCTAATGAATTATGTCTTCTCATGATGTGTCCAAAGTAGCCCAGTTTTTGTTTCAGGATTAAGCCCTGCAAGGAACACACTGGTTAAATTTGCTGTAAAACTTTACAGTAGCGCCTTATATAAAATAAGATTAGGGCTTATAAAAATAAAACATTTCACTTACATTCACAGTATAAATAATAATAGTCTAAACAATTATAGTAACAAAAATATAGTAGCAATAATAATAATAATAATAATAATAATAATAATAATAATAATAATAATAATAATAATAGTAAAAATAATAATGATAATGGAAAAATTATATACAAAAGAGTGAGAGCGCATACAGACTATCAGCCCGAAAAACAAGCACCATATACTGTACAAGAAAAGCTATTAAAGTAGACAGGTTGTCAGCTATTGTCCTGATGTTATAATTGAACTTTAAATAAATATTTTAACATAATGCAGTAATCAAATATGAGAGGTATACTGCTCCAAGAAGAAGGATGAACGATGTCTTTTGAAAGCTGCAGTGTTTGTAATGTTGACGAACTTATATACATCGAAGGTTTTGAAGAGGCGTGAGGCTGTGCAAACAAAAGATTATTGAACTTCATGGTTCGGTATGTAGGAATCTGGAATGTTCATTTTGTGTATCTATTTTCTCGATTATGAACAGAATGCATTGGTGTAAAGGCATTGTAGAGATATAACGGGGTCTTGGTATGTAATATTTTATGTGTCAGAATGGCAACTGATACTGCCTGCGCTCGTGTGATATGTTCATCTCGCCTTACATCCAGAATGTACCGAACACATGCATTCTGGACTCTTTGTAATTTGATGTTCTGTGTTTCTGGTAATCATTGTATACAGCAGAGCCATAATCAATGATTGGAAAAATGAGAGTTTGGACGAAGAGCTTACGTATGTTAGGAGGGGTGTAAGAAACAGTTCTTTTCAGGAGATGCATAGTTGATACAACCTTCCTTAGTCAATAAATTAGAAATGTCCTATCGGTTGATGAAGAACACTTACAACAAGAAGAAACTTGAAGTAGAAACATTATAAGTCAGTCATAAGGACAGAAGCCTTATATGCCATGGAATGTCTTTCTTCAAACCGAAGGGGTCTGATAGAGAAGATGGAAATTAGAGAGAGTATCCTCGGTCCTGTAAAAGTAAAGGAAGAATTGCGTAGGCGACATATGATTTGCTCAGTTTCTGGCTCAATAAGAAGGTATGTACCACATGGTTGACGGAAACTGAAAAGAACATTAACGAACTGAAAATATCAGATCTGCATGACAGACAGGCTGCGAGGCGTGCTTTGAAGGAAGTCCATGGTTTTCAGGAGAAACCTCGGAGGGAAGGTACGCCCTAGACTACTGAAAGAAAGGAGTTACACTGGCAGAAAATACGTCAATACCGGGCGAAGATCAAGACCCTTAGTTGAATAAACGTGGTCCTAAATAGGCCAATTCCAGAGAAGTCGAAGAAAACAAGAAGTTCCGTGACGAACTAAAGAGCCTACTTTTCAAGCCAATGATTATTCTACAGTATATGAATCTATATAGAAAATGACGAAATTGAGTTGGTAATATCGAAATATCTAATTAGTTCGAAATATTCCTGGTATAATGTAGCCTAATAGAGCACTACAGTTGGCAGCCCAGGTGACTGAATATATTCTTAGTTCCATCTCTTAAGGTACAGAATAAAAATTTCGTTGAATTCCAATGGACGTTACATGCAGTTAGACATAGGATCTATCAGCACGCGTAAAATCATGTTGGCAACAATGTCATGCGTGTGCTGGTTAGAAATAATCGGAAATATTATATTTTGTTGTGCCAATTTTGGTTGAAAAGCATTTGTTAGTGTAAAAGTTACATGTATTTTAAAATTGGACCTATCAGCAAGAATAGAATCCTGTTGGCAGCACTGACTTATATTAATTAATCCAAATTAATCTAGAGTGTCAGGTGATATACATGTGCAAAGTATAGAGCTGTTGGCTTGCATACTTTCTGATATATTGATATTAGAGTAAAAATTATAGACACCATTTATTAACAGTTGGCAGCCATGATTGCTCTTAAGAATACACTCAGTCATATCTGTTTATGTACACATATTATATACAAAATTTGGTTGAAATCCAATTAATAGTGTAGAAGTTATATGCATTTAAAAATTGGACTTATCAGAAGGCTTAAAATTATTTTGGCAACACTGTCATGCATGGTCTCCTGGAAATTAAACTGAAATGATATTATCTACATGTGTGCCAATTTTGGAATAGCTCCCATGCATACCTTCCATGATATGCAACATGGAGCTCAAATTTCTATAGCGTTTTTTTCAGCAGTTGGTAGCACAGATATCATTTTCAAATATGGGCTTGAGGTATTCCGGTATACATCTTTACTCATACTAAATTTGGTTTCGATTGCTGCAGCCGTTTAGGAGTTGATAGGGGGGGGGGACACACACACAGCCAGACAGGCAGAAGGACAGACAGACAGACACAAACACATTTTCCCGGATCGATCTCATAAGTCTATTGTTTCCTCATTTTTGCAAAATGTGAAAAGTAGGCTAAAAATGCTAAATTTGAACATTACTGTTCGGTCATCAAACCTGAAGCGACTTATGCTTGTGAAACACTATTTAAATTAAACACCAAATCAACGACAAATCAACTACAGAAGGTTGATAGAAGGATAATCAGGACAATTATTATTAACAATCACCAGGTGGATGGACAATGGAGATTGTTGCCTAATGCAGTTGTCTATTGGGAAAGATTATCAATAATAGACATGATGAGAAATAGGAGAATTGCCTTTTTCTCTCATTTATTTAGATTACATGACAACATACTACTAAAACAACGGGCGGCTTTGGTAGAGTAGTTGATAGCATGCTGAGCTTCTATGCCCAAGATCACGGGTTCAAACCCGGCCGATCTCGTCCGATTTTTCAAAAGCGTTAAAAATCCCTCGGTATGCCATCCTTCGCAGAGGAAGTAAAGCCGGTGGTCCCATGTCACAGATTTATGGCATGAAAAAGAACCTTCCACTAACTACACTTGTGTGAAGCCAAAATTTGTTGGTTAGAATTGATAGCGCACTATTAGTTCCAAAGTTCGCCACCAGATGCTGACTGCGAAGCCATCTAGTAGAAGCCAAGTCCGCAAGCTAGGTGTCGTGGACGGTAGCATTTGGTGTCGAAAGTAGGAACTACTTGAAATCATTTTCTGCAGTCCTTACTTGAATTAAAACAGATAATAATAATAATAATAATAATAATAATAATTATATGGTATTGCCTCGGCTGCCGGGTGCAAACTTTGTAATTTGACACCAAGAGGGTAGCTTGCATGTCGAATTTCGTTGTTCCTTGAATCACTATGAAAGTCAAGGACGTTAGATATCTAAACTCCTTGAACGCTATAGCGCTTTCTAGTAGAGAAATGAGGAACTTTGTGTTGGCGGAAAGTCCCGAGATTAATTTTGAACACTGCCTACTGAATTCAAATGGGTTCTTTGACATGCCAACATCGAATGACATGCGTGTCATATTTTTGCCGCCTTTCAAAAATCACTTACCACGGCCAGGAGCGAACCTGCAATCTTGGGGATAGTCCCACACGCTATCCACTCAACCACCGTGGAAAGCTAAAACAGATAACACACACTAATACAGCCATCACAATTAACACCGGTTATAAGACAAATTCTACACACACCCAAAGTACACGGCGCTACATTAATGCGTTGTTGCAGCCCCTAAACTAAGGAACCGACCAACCAACTACTAAAACAACCATTTAACTACTTTTGGAAAAATGAAACAAAGAGTAATTGGTTGAAAAATGTTCAAGATGATTTAGATGAGTTGAATATTACAATGGAACAAATTACAAATAGAGAAGAAATGGGATTCTGAAGAACAAACAATATGTCATATCTGATGAGGAAAGAGAAGCACTTTGTTTATCAATGTCTTTATAGTCGTCTTAATTTCCCGGTTCCAGTCTCTTCCTGGGTCAGGTTGTGAATTAAGGACGTCCATCTTTGCCAATCCTTTCCCACTTGCAGTACATCTTCTGGTTTTCCTCCCCTTTTCTCTACACACTCCTTCACTGAATCTATCCATCGTTTCCTGTTAATTTTTCCAAAATGTATTTTTTGTGGTACTCTCTCCCCATTCATACTCATCATCAGTTTAGTTGTTTCTATCCTGGAATTTCCAGATTTCTGTCCTTTTTCTAATTTCATATATTATGTTTTACAATCAATAATGGCCCCAGAATCATGTACCAAAATTATCATGTTACGATTGAATCATTATTATAAATAAAAATGGTATTGATTAGGCGGAATTTATTTCAACGAATGTTATTACCCTATTATAGAATATCCTCTGCCAATTGCAATCCGATCAGAAGTGGAGTAGTGGGCAGTACCGAACTTCCCTTGTTAGGCATATTTCTGATCTAAAATTACAAGTTCACACCAAGGTATTGCCAGTTAAAGAGGTTAGATGGGCTATTCTTTCTGGAGGCTGAGGTGAAAGCCAAATTTTAAAAACTACTAAAAAACTAGTTGTTAACTCTTCTGATTCCAAGCTTTTGATGAATGGTTATGTTAAAAGTGTCAAGGTTAGTGAAATTACAGGTGAATAGATTATAAACGTATTAGTTACTAAATTGTATGCGTTTTCATTAAAAATAATGTAAAAATTATTTTTCCAATTTAAAATGGGATTTTTTTTCTAAGTGGCTGTCACTAGTCATAAATGTACTCTCACACACTTTACTAACATTATCTATTTACTCTTCCTTCAAAGAGCTAGTCATATTATGTCCACATATCTTACAGAGATAGACGGATGATCTATGAACTTTATAAAAACCAAAGAAGCATTGTGGACATAAATGGAGTAGTGCAGAAAGCTTGTATTCATGAAGGAGTTAGACAGGGATGCAGCTTATCACCTGCACTTTTCAACTTATATATTGAGAAAGGCATTGAGGAATGTAAGACAGTTATGAGTGGAGTTAAGATCAACGGAGTAACCGTCAAGACAATAAGGGTTGCAGACGACATAGCAGTCCTGGAAACCCGTGAAGAGAAACTGCAACGTGCACTTAAGGAAATTAACAGGATTCTACATGAAAAATATAATATGAAAATCAATATTAAAATAACGGAAGTAGTGGTATGCGCCAGAGAACAACTTAATATAGCTATTCACATAGCTGGTGCTCCACTTAAGCAAGTTAACACTTTCACCTATCTAGGGAGTAAAATTACTTCCATTGGAAACAGTTCAACTAATATTCAAGCTAGAAATGTCCAAGCTAAAATTGCATTTAACAGCAAACAAACCCCTTCCGACTTCAAAGAATATATCTATTGAGACCAGGATTAAATTTATAACATGTTATGTGTGGAGTGGAGCCTTGTATGGCTCAGAAGCCTGGACAATGGGATGTTCTGATAAAAGAAGACTTGAAGCTTTTGAAATGTGGTGCTGGTGGCGGATGGGAAAAAATCCATGGACCGCAAGAGTGACGAATGACGAAGTGCTCAAAACCATTAATGAAAAGAGAGCATTTCTCAAAACAATACGGTAACGACGAGACCAACTGATAGGACATGTCTATCGCCACAATAACTTTATGGTAACGGTGTTAGATGGCATAATTCGTGGCAAGAGGGGATGAGGGCGACCGAGACTGAAATACATCAAACAATCATAACGGACGTTAGGCCTAATGTCCATTCCTACAGACTCATGAAGGGACTGACTGGCGACAGGGAAGAATGGAAGAGGAGGATTGCTGCCGACCAAGCTATGGATTGAGAACATGAATGAATGTGACTAAATTTGTTCCAAGCACAAACGTAAACAAATATTACTTCAAAAGATAACACGTACGGGAAATAAGCTGATTCAAAAAATACGGTACTTATTGTGAATTCAGTTATTCACGGAACTTAAACACATTGATATATCCAGAGAGAGAACGATGCCTGTGTTGTCTTGTTTACAATAGTGACTGCACTGCATGCCTGGAAAAAATAAATAAAACATTATAAAAGCAGATCCGATAGATTAGCCCGTAGCATTTTTAGCAAAAACCTCCGTCGGCCGATATATCGCCCCCCTGGCACTAATGGGGTTAAAGTTTCCTTTGCGATAAAAAAATACTACTCTAATAACATTTCAATAAAAATAAAATTCTATTTCAAAATGGATGCAAATAAAATTTGAAACACCAGTGGCATTGAATGACCCATCTTGGATAAATATCAAGCATTTCCTTGACTGTAAAAAGTAACGGTTACATTAACGGCGTTACAAGTAATCCATTACCACGGGACAATTCAGCATCTTCCTGGAAAATACCACACCCAGGATAGCCAGTGCCAGGAATCGAACCTCGGATATCCGGACTTCACTCAGCTGGGGTTACGGTCGTGGTAAACAATTTATCGCGCCACTTGGATACGCCAAGCGTTTTATTTTTATTTTTTATGTTAAATCTTTCCACTCGGTATCTGTATATTTTTTGGGGGTGATTTTGAAAAATAAAACGGAAATGGATGGGACGGAAACGATGAAACGGAAATGGAAGGGACGGAAACAATGAGCGCGCAAGGGCGGAGATTGGTACCAAGACGTACTGTCGGCCATGTGGCTATGTGGCATGTAAATCGCATACGGTTTACTTCAAGGTTTGGAAGCCCTTTTACAGATATTCCTACGATAAATCATCTTCAATATGTCGTTCTTTGGTGTTAAAATATTCATTATAATATATTTGCTGAAAACAATTATGATTTATTAAACCTTCATACTTTTGCTGTATTCTTATTTAATGTAAGCATTCGAGGTACTGTCGGCCATGTGGCATGTTATACATCATATGTGACTACTGTCTAAGCCTCGTCTTTTTGATGTCTAACATCTTTCCACTCGGTTGCTGGATATTTTTGTGGGAGTGATTTTGAAAAATGGGACGGAAGTGGATCGAAATGATCGAGGTGGCACCAGCTGGCACACTTCCGTTCGATCGAATGGAAGTGTGGTCGAACGGAAGTGTACTAGCTGGCAGTGGTGGATCGAACGGAAGTGTAAGACACTCTGTCAACTTGATCGATCGATCCAGCTGGCAGAGGTAAGAGAAACAATGAGCGTGCGGTGTCGGAAATTGATACCATGACGTACTCTCGGCCATGTAGACGTATATGACATACTGAACGGTAAACGCTCATGCGAACTCTGGTGTCAAGTGATTGAAACAAAGCACATGGTACATGTTCGAAGTCTTCGTATCAGTATTTAAATGGTAAAATGCCGTAATATCATACATTGCAAGTAGTCGGCATTGCCGGTAATAAGTTTCTGCATAATGGCTATCCAAATATTAACCTACATAACGGTAATGCAGTCATCAATATAATATAATCGTTGCGGTTATACGAGAATTGAGGAAGCCTTCATGAACTATTACTGAATACATTCTCTTTACTCACAAGAGGGCCTATTCATAAGGCATTTTAAACTCAATTTCGCGCAGGAACATTATGGAAACCAGCAAATTATAAATGAAACTAAATTCCGTAATAGGGGCAGATGACCTCGTAGTTCCTCCCCTTAAAACAATATCTCTAAATTCCGTAATGCAGTATTATTGGAACGTGGAAATACGTCACCATCTTGTGCACACTATTTGCGTAGTAAAATAGCCGTGGGGTTAGCGCCTATGACTGTGAATCTAAAGATCTCGGGTTCGAATCCCGGAAGGGGTAGATATTTTTGCTACCAGATTATTATTTTAAACGATATTTATCATATCAATATGACTCAATTTAATAGAATCCATATGAAATTACGTTTTGGTCTCTGGATCAAGAGGACCTCTTTATAAGCAATTTAAGGTTATGAGCGGTGTCGCGACCATTAATCTAGTTGATCCATATCGTATTCTTTATTTAGGCTAGTGCTGGTGGAAGCTACAAATCATCTAATAAATTGAGTTCCGTATTATAAACTACAATATCTGTAAAACACTCCCTTTTCCAATAGATTAATATTTGTGCCAATAATAGTATAAAATACCGGTGTATCAACAATTTCACGTGAGGTTTCTTCTATGTCAGATGTTACACATCATATGCGACTACTGTAAGGCTCGTAACTTTTATTTTTCTTTCATCAGCCCACTTCTTGCCGGTTATCAATTTTGAAGATTCTATTATAACATTGTGCATTGATGGGAAACGAATACAATACTTGGCCTAGGCTTACCGACGTTACTATAGGTCGTGTTGTTTCTATACATGGCTCACAGATAACGCTGACAGCGTCCTCGGCCTTGAGTCCACTCGCAACCCATCACTATCACGAACACTACGATACATTCCGACACAGGGAGTTCCTTGGATCAGTTATGTGTTTAGATATTAAATGCCTGGGCCAAACTACCAAAAGTTACGTGCCCGAAATTCCCATATGAGAGTAATTCGCAGAGATCAATACAAGCTGAGTTCAGTGCTTGCATCTCACGCCGTGCGTACTGCCTTATTAAGGGCCGAACCCCAATGCCAAGGGTGTTGCTTGAAAAATTCCGATAATCCTTTAATATTCCTATAACGGACGCCGGGCTCATGCGGGAGTTGAAAAGAACGTATCGGCATTTTTTATACCGCACACTCACTCTCTACCTTACCTTCCGCCGTCAATGCATGGCCCTAGGAGCTTTCGACAAACCCCTGCGTATTTCGTAACGAGTAGCCCGATTTTACTACCCATTATACGCGGTTACATGGGCCATAGCTGCTAACTCTCACTTGGCTTTAGTAGTTCTCAATAGACAGGATCAATGCGCTAGGAGTCATTTCCAGCCACCAATTAGTTCTATTTGCAACTAATAGATGGCGGCATATGCTTCGATTTTATTGAATTGTAGTTCTTCCATCTAGTTCAACATGTATTCCAATTTTGTAAGTATTATGACCGTTTCTGATCATGGGAATGCAACGAAAACTTCTAGTCTTTTTGATGTGTAACATCTTTCCACTCGGTTGCTGGATATTTTTGTGGGAGTGGTTTTGAAAAATGGGACGTAAGTGGATCGGAACGATTGAGGTGGCTAGCTGGCAGTGGTCGATCGAACGGAAGTGTAAGACGCACTACCAACTCGATCGATCGATCCAGCTGGCAGTGGTAAGAGAAACAATGAGCGTGCGGTGTCGGAAATTGATACCACGACGTACTCTCGGCCTCTACCTCTGCTAAAGAATTAGGATATTTGTCACTTGTAAGACCTATTCTGGAATACGCCTCGGCGGTTTGGGATCCATATCAATTAGTGCTCATAAATGAGTTGGAAATGGTACAAAGAAAGGCCGCTAGATTTGTTGTCAGTGACTTTAATCCCAGGAGCAGTGTGAGCCGTATGTTAAAGAAACTTGGGTGGGAATCACTTGAGGCTAGGAGGATGAAATCTAGACTCTGCGCTATGTACAACACGTATACAAATCAACCAGCATGGGGTGAGCTTAGCAAACGTATGGAAAAGCCTACTTACATGGGTAGGGGTGATCATCCTTTCAAAGTTAAGGGCCGACCACAGCGAACAAATTATGGTAAATATTCTTTCGTAAACCGTGCCATTGATAATTGGAACTCTCTACCTGCCGCAGTCTTAGAGTCATTTCCCAAACATATAGGTGTGTTTAAGAAAAGACTGAATATTTGTGTAAATACTCCAGTTTAATTGTTAGTGAATTGCTATGTACAATTATTTATTTGTTATGTATATCTAATTTGCCACCGGGGGACACACCCCCAATTGCAAATAAACGAATGAATGAATGAATGTGGAAAGTATATGACATACTGAACGGTAAACGCTCATGTGAACTCTGGTGTCAAGTGATTGAAACAAGCACATGGTACATGTTTGAAGTCTTCGTATCAGTATTTAATCGGTAAAATTCCTTAATATCAAACATTGTTAGTAGTTGGCATTGCCGGTATTATGTTTCTGCACAATGGCTATTCATATATTAACCCACATAACGGTAATGCAGTCATCAATATAATATAATCGTTGTGGTTATACGAGAATTGAGCAAGCCTTCATGAAATATTGCTGAATACATTCTCTTTACTCACAAGAGGGCCTATTCATAAGGTTGGGTTGGTGGGTTCTTAAGTTTAGGGGCTGCGACAACGCAGTCATGTGGCCCCGTGTACTTTGGGTGTGTAGAATCTGTCTGATAACCGGTTTTAATTGTGATGTCTGTATTAGTGTGTGTTATATGTTTTTAATTTAAGTACTGCAACTTAGAATTTTTCAAATAGTTCCAACTTGAGCCACCAAGCGCCACCGTCAACGACTACTAGGCCAAGTTCAGAACTTAGCTACTAGACGCCACCGCAGTCGGCTCTTGGCAACGAACGTAGAAACCTAAGAGCGTTGTTTACATTATTAATCTATCCAATTTAGCTTCACACAGTATTCATAAGGCATTTTAAAGTCAATTTCACGCAGGAACATTATCGAAACCAGCAAAATATAAATGAAACTAAATTCCGCAATGCAGTATTATTGGAACGAGGAAATACGTCACCATCTTGTGCTCAATATTTATTTAGTCGAAATAGCCGTGGCGTTAGTGCCTATGACTGTGAATCTAGAATCTCGGATTCGAATACCGGACGGGGTAGGTATTTTTGCTACCAGATTATCATTTTAAACGATATTCATCATATCAATATGACTCATTTTAACAGAATCCATATGAAATTACGTGTTGGTCTGCGAATCAAGATGACCTGTTTATAAGGAATTTAAGGTTATGAGCGGTGTCGCGTCTCTTAATCTAGTTGATCCATATCGTAACTATTCTTTATTTAGGCTAGTGCTGGTGGAAGCTACAAATCATCTAATAAAATGAGTTTCGTATTATAAACTACGGTATAATATCTGTAAAACACTCCCTTTTACAATAGATTAATATTTGTGCCAATAATAGTATAAAATACCGGTGTATCAACAATTTCACGAGAGGTTTCTTTTATGTCAGATGTTACACATCATATGCGACTACTATAAGGCTCCTCAACCCGCGAGGACTGGCACTTGAGTATTCTTGTTCCGAGGCTTAAATAATGCTCTACATTTTCGTTTTGGTCAGCCCTTATTTCCTGTCGCCTACAGTACTTTCCTTCCTAGCCTTGAACTTCACACTGCAAAAGAAATATGTCCATAGCTTTTGGAACACTCAAGTCATTTCAATATTATTTACGGTCGGGTCAGATTTACCCATGGCGCCAATCCTCACGTGACAATTTTCGGCTTACGTTAGTCGGAACAATCTGTAAAATATGAGGGGGAAAGTCCACTTATTTTGGTGCAGAACAATCACATAGCTCACGTTCTCACTGATCCATGTTTACTGTTTACGGACACTTTGGTCATCAGCTCCTTTGTTGAAAAAAATGAGATGACTGCTTTGAGGCCACTATCAAGCCCAATTATACTGTTACGAAAATTGCCCATTTTCCTGCATGTTAAATTTGAAAAATAAAAACAGGATGTTCAGTAAAGAACATATAGCCTACTTTCTCCTAAATGCATGGGTATTGTTATAACTCTTTGTCCTTTTCAAGGAGTATGATTGAATGTTGGTTGTAGTAGCTTGTTGAAATACAACGTGCTATAGGGATATTAAACATGAATATGAGGTGCCCTTTGCTAGTGCTACCTCTGTACCAAATTTCGTTCAATTCGGTTTCACCGTGTTTGAATTGATAGGGGGAATCGATTTGCACACATACTTGGCCACCATCTGCAAACTATTGGGCTGATGTTCTTGCAGTTTGGTCTGAATATGTTTCCCACATAAAGATATGGTGTTGCAAAATTTGATAGAGACTAGATTATAAGGTTGGTCGTAATTAAATTTTAGCTTTTAACATTTGGGTGGCCGCGATTACGTTTCCGTCAAGATAGCGGTGATATAAAACATGACACTGAGGTGCCCTTTGCTAGTGCTACCTCTGTACCAAATATCGTTCCATTCGGTTTCACCGTGTTCGAATTGATAAGGGGAATCGATTTTCACACAAAAATGGCCGCCATCCGCAAACTATTAGGCTGATGACCTATTAGTTTGGTCAAAGGATGCTCCCTCCATAAAGGTATGTTGTTGATAAATTTGCTAGAGATCGGATGATTAGGCTAATCGTAATTTGATTTAAGCTTTGAACATTTGTGTGGCCGCCATTACGTTTCTGTCAATATGGCGGCGATATAAATCATGACACTGAGATGCCCTTTGCTAGTGCCATCACTGTACCAAATTTCGTTCCATTCGGTTTCACCGTGTTTGAATTAATAGGGAGAATCGATTTTGACACAAAGATGGCCGCCATCCGCAAACTATTAGGCGAATGACCTATTAGATTGGTCAAAGGATGCTCCCTCCATAAAGGTATGTAGTTGCAAAATTTGGTAGAGATCGGATGATTAGGTTAATCGAAATTTGATTTAAGCTTTGAACATTCGTGTGGCCGCCATTACGTTTCAGTCAAGATGGTGGCGATATAAAACATGACACTGAGGTGCCCTTTGCTAGTGCTACCTCTGTACCAAATTTCGTTCAATTCGGTTCCACCGTGTTCGAATTAATAGGGGGAATCAATTTTGACATAAAGATGGCCGCCACCCGCAAACTATTAGGCTAATAACCTATTAGATTGGTCAAAGGATGCTCCCTCCATAAAGGTATGTAGTTGCAAAATTTGGTAGAGATCGGATGATTAGGTTAATCGTAATTTGATTTAAGCTTTGAACATTCGTGTGGCCGCCATTACGTTTCTGTCAAGATGGCGGCGATATAAAACATGACACTGAGGTGCCCTTTGCTAGTGCTACCTCTGTACCAAATTTCGTTCCATTTGGTTTCACCGTGTTTGAATTAATAGGGGGAATTGATTTTCACACAAAGATGACCGCCATCCGCAAACTATTAGGCTAATGACCTAGTTATTTGGTCAAAGGATGCTTCCTCTATAAAGGTATGTTGTTGCAAAATTTGGTAGAGGTCGGATGATTAGGTTAATCGTAATTTGATTTAAGCTTTGAACATTTGTGTGGCCGCCATTACGTTTCCGTCAAGATGGCGGCGATATAAAACATGACACTGAGGTGCCTTTTGTTAGTACTACCTCTGTACCAAATTTCGTTCCATTCGGTTGCACCGTGTTCGTATTAATAGGGGGAATCGATTTTCACCCAAAGATGGCCGCCATCCGCAAACTATTACGCTGATGACTTATTAGTTTGGTCAAAGGATGCTCCCCCCCATAAAGGTATGTTGTTGCAAAATTTGGTAGAGATCGGATGATTAGGTTAGTCGTAATTTGATTTAAGCTTTGAACATTTGTGTGGCCGCCATTACGTTTCCGTCAAGATGGCGGCGATATAAAACATGACACTGAGGTGTCCTTTGCTAGTGCTACCTTTGTACCAAATTTCGTTCAATTCGCATTCACCGTGTTCGAATTGATAGGGGGGGGACAGACATTCAGAGTACACACACTCACACACACACACACAGACACACAGACACACACACACACAGACTCACACACATACATACACACACACAGACAGACACACTTTTTTCGCCCTGTGTTGATCTCATAAGTCTACTTTCATTTTTTGCAAAAATCGAAAGTAGGCTAATAAGCCTCATTTTATTTTGGAAATAGTTCATAGGAAGACACCAGGTTTAAAATTACTTCATTGAAATCCGCAAGACTATGACATACTATGGGTCACAAATACCCGGCGCCAATCCTCGTGATATATATTTTCACGGCAATTCTCAAGGGTTAATGCGGTTCGAGGGGCAGATGACCTCACTCTTCCGCCTCTTAAAGCAACTAACTTAATCCTGTTCAAAATGAATTCCCATTTATGAAACATTAAAACTGTGAATGATGGTGGACTTTGCTCTTGCTTCAGGTTCCATGGTGCCTAAAGAATGCTGATGACGGTGATACCAACGCATCTCACGCACTACAAGGGCAACAATTACGGTAAGTGTTCGCTTTTACGTATTTTGGTGGGAGCTGATACAGGATGTATTGAGAAAAGACGTTTAGTTTAATATACAATATTTGTCTATGCATTGAAACATTAAAAATAAGTATACTTATCATGTACTATTGTTACTAAGCGACATATGGCAACGTTGCAAAGTTATTTATTTATTTATTTATCGTATGGCTTTTATGCCGGGAGTGTCCGAGGACATGTTCGGCTCGTCAAAGGCTGTAGCTGCTTCAAGCGGACACCCATAGGGTGAGCTTCAAGTTCCGTTCAATTTCAAGTAGTTCCAACTTTCGCTACCAGATGTCAATGATACCTAGTGGAGAACGTTGGAACTTTGATAGAGTGTTACAACGAAATCTAACCTAGAAATTTAGCTTCACACAAGTTTAGTCTGTGGAAGGATCTTTTAAATGCCTTAAATCTACGACATGGGACCGCTGGCTGTAGGCCTACTTCCTCTCCTAAGAAAGGCATACTGAAGGATTTTAACGCTCTTAATAAATACGACGACTTCGGGCAGGTTTGAACCCGCTATCTTGGGCACAGCAGTTCAGCATGCTACCAACGACGCCCCCGAAGCCGTTGTTGCAGAGTGAGGCGGCAGTAGCGTGATGTAAACAGTGAAACAATCAGTTTGCTCTGATCTTATGTGTAACAACATATCCAGTGCCTTTGCTCTTATGAACCTACCAAGGACAGCAACTAGTTCCCTTGAAGCACGTGACAAAATGATTTTTCCCTAACTTTTACACCCTTATCAAACTTTTGGCAGTTTTGCCTGTCTCTGTACCTCCCGCCGAACAGAGTGTTTTCGAGATTGAGTAGATTGAAAACATACTTAAGAAATTCTACTTCTGAAAACAGACTCAACGATCTAGCATTGTTATCTATTCACAGAGACATACTAAATACTGACGAAGTTATAAACCAATTTGGTAATGCTTCAAGAATCCTTGACTTTACATTTAAGTGTGAGTTGTAAATCAAGTTAGTTATTGTTGTTTTAAGGGGCGGAACTTCGAGGTCATCTGCCCCTCTTAACACAGATTAAAGTATACAAATTTGGAATGGAATTTATAATTTAGAGGCGGACACCTCAATTGGAAAAGACCGAAATATAATAAAACAAAACAAAAAACAAATAAAACTAATACTTATAAAAATAAACAAAAATTACGGAAAATCAAAATATCATCATTCAAATACGAACAAGTGGTTGAGTCAATGTGCACTGGAAAATTTAGATTGCAGGCCCTAACCCACTATCACTTAGTCTATAAAGCAGATGACGCGATCAGCAGCCACCGCGTCATCGGCTAATACAAGTTTGAGTGTCATCTGCAAACCAAGGTTTCTTCGTAAGTCGGCAAGATCCACACACTCGGTTAAAATGTGGGCCACGGCGAAAACTGCTCAACAGGTACGAATTGGGGTGGTGTTCCCTTCTCATTAGGTACGAGTGGGTGGATCTTATATGACCTATCCTTAGCCTGCACAAAATGACGGACTCCCTCCGTGACCGGAAAGAGCTCCGCCACACGCCTTGATCGCTCTCATTGGGTCAGCTAAACACTGACTCTCCCAAAATGCCAGTACTTGTCGGCGTAACGGGGAGCGAATATCTCTAGCGGGTACCTCCATTGGTCGAGGTGGTGGTGTTACCGCCTCTTTAGCAACTTGATCCGCAATTCCCATGGGCTTGGGAGCCACAGAAAGGTGATTCGAGTGTCAGCGCGGCTCAACCCGGCTGCTGCTGATGATGATTGCTGTTTAAAAGGGCCTAACATCTAGGTTATCGACCCCTAATGGTTTAGGTGATAGTGAAAGATGAGATGAGAATGAGAACTATAAATAATACTAACTACAAACTTACATACTAGAAGAAGAAATGGTAAACAAATAAAGGATGAGGCAAATAAAGGACAGGAAGAAAAGAAATGCCGTCAACCCTCGAAGAATGAGGATTGAGGGACTTGGAAGGAAGGAGAGTCATGAAAGGCAGATAGGAAAGGAAAATTGGAGAGGGCCCGCCTCAAGGTCAGAGGAAATAGGGGACAAACGGACCCAGCTCAGGAATCCCTCGTTATCGCCAACTCCCAAACTCACCAGCCATGAGCCCCTGAGGGTGTAGCACTATCCAGGGTGCACCAGAAGTGGTGGGGCTACGTACACCCTGCCTCCTTGGGGCCTTGTGCAGAAGGCAGGAGATACAATGAAATAAAAAAGAAGGCTGACCCCTCGAAGAATGAGGGATCAGGAAAGATGAGACAAGGGCCAATTAAGGTGGGAAAGTGAAAGACTCCCTATGCCTCGGATACCCTAATACCGTCGGGGTCGGAACAGAGGTCGACAGGAAAGAAGACGGAGAGGAGCCCGGCACAAGTAAGTGGAAGCAATGCCGGACTACGCTGGGGTCCCGTGGTCGCCAACCCACGTCGCACTGCATGGGAAAATAAGGGGTATATTAAGGGGTAGACATACACAGCGATCATTTATGTGATAACCTGTATAATTGTGATGTCTCTAATAGTGTGTTTATTTGTAATTGGAACCAGAATGGGAAAGGAGGCGGCCGTGACATTAAGTTAAGAACTATCCCAGCATTTGCGTATAGTAGAAGTGTGAAATCCACTTCTAAGATAGTTGAGGTGAAAGTCGAACCCACGTCTTACCAATTTTGCCTCACGAGGCAGAGTAAACCGCGTTCCAGCCGTCAGACGAGAGTTAAATTTCATAGCAGAGTTGGAAATCGAACCCGGTCCTCCGGGCCGCTACACCACGAGGTGGTCATCATCTTGTCTCATTAACTCTTATGAAATTCCTCCAGGGGCTCACTATAGTGGGTGACCATGGGACCCGAGTTGAGTCCAGCATTGCTTCCTCTTGGTTGCTCCGGGCTCCTCTCTTTCCTATTTACCCTCCTTGATCAACTCATGAGCTTGCCACGGTGGGTGAGTGTTTATCGTGTCGGACTGCCAACCCCTAGCTTGCAGGTTCGCTCCTGGCCGTGTCAAGTGATTTTTTGAATGACGATAAATATAGCGATACGCATGTCGTACGATGTTGGCGTGTTAAAGAACCCATTTGAATTCAGTAGGCCTTGTTCATAATGGCAAAATTAATCTCGGGATTTTCCGCCAACACACAGTTCCTCATGTCTCTACTAGAAAGCGCTATAGTGTCAAGGAGCTTAGATATCTGACCTCCTTGACTTTCATAGTGCTTCAAGGAGCGATAAAATTCGACATGCAAGTTGCCCTCTGGGCGTGAATTAACAAAGCTTGCACCCGGCACCCGAGGCCATACGATATTATTAGTATCAACTCATGTTTTCTTCCGACCCCGATTGTATTCTATCCGTGGCTATGGTGTCTTTTATTTTCTGTTAGGAACGTGGTGGCGCAGCGGTGAAGCAGTTGCCCTCTTACTAACGTAGACCGGGTTCGATTCCCGGTCAATGCATGTGAGATTTTCGAAGTGAAATGCCATATCCTGTGCTTCGGATTCTACTTAAAAAGGAGGTCCCGTGACTCAAAATCGCGCGATTAATGGTCACGTTAAAGTACAAGCTTCATTTTTCGTTTATTTTCTCGCCTCTTTTGGCTTTGTCCTTTCTACTTCTGTCTTGTTTTTCATCTTCTGCCCCTGCCTTCTGTATGAGAGGGGATTCGGTGGCATAGTTGGTAGCGTGCTGAGCCTCTATGCCCAAGATCGCGGGTTCAAACCCGGCCGAATTCATCGAATTTTCAAAGAGTGTTAAAAAACCCTCAGTATGCCTTCTTTCGGATGGGAAGTAAAGCCGGCGATCCCATGTCATAGATTTATGGCATGAAAAAGAACCTTCCACTAATTAAACCTGTGTAAAGTCAAAATTTTAGGCTTAGAATTGATAACGCTCTATTGGTTCCCACGTTTGCTGCCAGGTGCAGACTGCAATGCCATCTAGTAGCCAAGTCCGCAAGCTAGGTGACGTGAACGGTGGCATATGGTAGCAAGAGTATAAACTACTGTACTTGAAATTATTGTCTGCGATCCTTACTTGAATTAAAACAGATAACACTCACTAATACAGCCATCACAATTAAACCGGTTGTTAGACAGATTCTACACACACGCAAAGTACACGGGGCTACATGACCGCGTTGTCGCAGCCCCTAAACCAAGGAACCAACCAACGTCTGTATGAGTCCCTAAAGGAAGCAGGCTGTAATAATAATAATAATAATAATAATAATAATAATAATAATAATAATCGTCTACCTGAAGTCAATAATATTTAGCCTACTTTTAATAATTATAGTCCCGGTTTCGGCCACATTGTGACCTTCCTCAGCGGCAAAATATAATTTAAGTCAAGTTGCAGGTCTTACATCCAAATCTCTTTCCTAACAAAGTTGATTTTCGAAAACATTTCTAACAAGAAGTTCCGTGTCGAACTAAAGAGCCTACTTTTCTCGAAATATAAAATTCATTCCAATGATTAATCTATATGGACTTAATTAGAATAATGACGAAATTGAGTTGGTAATATCGAAATTTCTAATTAGTTCGAAATATAACTGGCATAATATAGAGCACTACAGTTGGCAGCCCAGGTGACTGAATATATTCTTAGTTCCATCTCTTAAGATACAGAATACAAAATTTGGTTGAAGTCCAATGGATAGCATGCGAGCATCAGCGAGCGTAAAATCATGTTGGCAACAATGTCATGCATGTGTTAATCAGAAATTTTCTAAACTATTATGACTATTGTTGTGCCAATTTTGGATGAAATCCATTTATTTGTATAGAAGTTACATGTATTTTATAATTGGACCAATCAGCAGGCTTAGAATCATGTTGGAAGCACTGACGTATATTAGTTACTCCAAATTAATCTAGAATGTAAGGTAATATACTTGTGCAAAGTTTAGAGCTGATGGCTTGAATACTTTCTGATATATTGATATTAGGGTAAAACAAGATGTTCAGTAAAGAACATATAGCCTACTTTCTCCTAAATGCATGGGTATTGTTATAACTCTTTGTCCTTTTCAAGGAGTATGATCGAATGTTGGTTGTAGTAGCTTGTTGAAATACAACGTGCTATAGGGATATTAAACATGAATATGAGGTGCCCTTTGCTAGTGCTACCTCTGTACCAAATTTCGTTCAATTCGGTTTCACCATGTTTGAATTGATAGGGGGAATCGATTTGCACACATACTTGGCCACCATCTGCAAACTATTGGGCTGATGTTCTTGCAGTTTGGTCTGAATATGTTTCCCACATAAAGATATGGTGTTGCAAAATTTGGTAGAGACTAGATTATTAGGTTGGTCGTAATTACATTTTAGCTTTTAACATTTGGGTGGCCACGATTACGTTTCCGTCAAGATAGCGGTGATATAAAACATGACACTGAGGTGCCCTTTGCTAGTGCTACCTCTGTACCAAATTTCGTTCCGTTCGGTTTCACCGTGTTCGAATTGATAAGGGGAATCGATTTTCACACAAAGATGGCCGCCATCCGCAAACTATTAGGCTGATGACCTATTAGTTTGGTCAAAGGATGCTCCCTCCATAAAGGTATGTTGTTGCTAAATTTGCTAGAGATCGGATGATTAGGCTAATCGTAATTTGATTTAAGCTTTGAACATTTGTGTGGCCACCATTGCGTTTCTGTCAATATGGCGGCGATATAAATCATGACACTGAGATGCCCTTTGCTAGTGCTATCTCTGTACCAAATTTCGTTCCATTCGGTTTCACCGTGTTTGAATTAATAGGGAGAATCTATTTTGACACAAAGATGGCCGCCATCCGCAAACTATTAGGCGAATGACCTATTAGATTGGTCAAAGGATGCTCCCTCCATAAAGGTATGTAGTTGCAAAATTTGGTAGAGATCGGATGATTAGGTTAATCGTAATTTGATTTAAGCTTTGAACATTCGTGTGGCCGCCATTACGTTTGTGTCAAGATGGCGGCGATATAAAACATGACGCTGAGGTGCCCTTTGCTAGTGCTATCTCTGTACCAAATTTCGTTCCATTTGGTTTCACCGTGTTTGAATTAATAGGGGGAATTGATTTTCACACAAAGATGGCCGCCATCCGCAAACTATTAGGCTAATGACCTAGTTATTTGGTCAAAGGATGCTTCCTCTATAAAGGTATGTTGTTGCAAAATTTGGTAGAGATCGGATGATTAGGTTAATCGTAATTTGATTTAAGCTTTGAACATTTGTGTGGCCGCCATTACGTTTCCCTCAAGATGGCGGCGATATAAAACATGACACTGAGGTGCCTTTTGTTAGTACTACCTCTGTACCAAATTTCGTTCCATTCGGTTGCACCGTGTTCGAATTAATAGGGGGAATCGATTTTCTCACAAAGATGGCCGCCATCCGCAAACTATTACGCTGATGACTTATTAGTTTGGTCAAAGGATGCTCCCCCCATAAAGGTATGTCGTTGCAAAATTTGGTAGAGATCGGATGATTAGGTTAGTCGTAATTTGATTTAAGCTTTGAACATTTGTGTGGCCGCCATAACGTTTCCGTCAAGATGGCGGCGATATAAAACATGACACTGAGGTGTCCTTTGCTAGTGCTACCTTTGTACCAAATTTCGTTCAATTCGCATTCACCGTGTTCGAATTGATAGGGGGGGACAGACATTCAGAGTACACACACTCACACACACAGACACACACACACACACACACACACAGACTCACACACACACATACACACACACAGACAGACACACTTTTTTCGCCCTGTGTTGATCTCATAAGTCTACTTTCATTTTTTGCAAAAATCGAAAGTAGGCTAAAAATAGAGACAGCATTTATTAACAGTTGGCAGCCCTGGTTGCTCTTAAGAATACGCATAGTCATATCTGTTATAATACACATAGCACATACGAAATTTGGTTGAAATCCAATTGATAGTATAGATATAACAGCTTAGGCTTTCACGGCCGGCGTTCATAATTAAGTACAAGTTTTTCGGGCTTGTAGGCCGTGGTCTAGACAGTATATCTCCCGACGTTTCACCGGAAACTGCGTCCGGCGTTATCAAGGGTTCCGCTCCTTTCCTTTCCTTGGTCAGCAGTGGAATGAGGAAGAGGATTGAAATAATGGGTAACGGTGAACAATACCCCACTACAAACCGTTTTCCCGGATCGATCTCATAAGTCTACATTATCCTCATTTTTACAAAATGCGAAAAGTAGGCTAAAAATACTAGGTGACTCTATATCTACCCTTATTAATTAACGAGATCAGGGATGATATGCGTTGAACCACGTGTCTGATAGTTTTACGACCGGATGCCCTTCCTGACGCCAACCTCACGAGAGCAGTTAATGTGAGATGAAATGAATGAAAACGAATGAAAGATCAATTTCAAGTAGTTCCAACTTTGGCTACCAGACGCTACTGTCACTAACACCTAGCGGCGAACGTTGGAATTTGATACAGCGTTTCCTAACCAGCCAAATATATCCTACAAATTTTGCTACATACCACCAATTGCAAAGGTAGGTTCTTTTTCACGCCATAAATCTATGACATGGTCTCGCTGGCTTTACTTCCCATCCGAAAGAAGGCATACAGATGAATTTTAACGCATTTAAAAATCCGACGACTTCGGCTGGGTTTGAACCCGCGATCTTGGGCATAGCAGTTCAGCATGCTACCACCTACGCCACCAAAGCCGCTCTAAAAGTACAAGTTGTTTAAAGGCTAAAACACATATTACAATTCCATAACAATGGCCATGATAGCCTGATTCCTTAATGCCGTATTAATTATAATAAACTATTTATTACCTTAAATCAATATTTAGTACATTCACATTGTGACCTTCTGCAGCGTGGTATAGGATAAGTAACTGTGCGGTAACATACAACTTAATAACATTTTTGCATTAATAGACCATATTATAAATATTTTTGTTCCGAAAGCTCACAGAGTAAAATTTCAAAAACCAGATCTGTTACAAAAAAAAAATTGTTAATAAAGCATAAGAAGTCTTGATAGAACAGCGTTGAATTGAAGAGATCTAAAAAGAAGAAATTGAACTGAGAAACAAAAACATGAAAACAGAACAGAAAAAGATATAAAAAGATTATAACACTTACGTGTATCTGAATATATATTATGTACTAAATATTGACTTTAGGTAAAAAATAGTTTCTTCTTCTTCTTCTTCTCTTCTGCTTTTACGGCCTCATTGGACCACTTCAGTCAATCATTTCTTTGTCCACTTCTTCAGTAAGTTTTCTTTCCGAGTTGCCCAGTTTATAATATTAAAATTCTATAAAATGAGATGTTACAAGTATATATTCAATGTGTGAAGTGATAATTCAAGGTCTCCAAACTGCGGTATGTAAACATTTGGCCATTTATACGTGGGTTATGTTATAGTTTATCTTTCCGCTTTACAGGTTGTTGAACACAATTTGCAAAAGTATTAAACAAGCAACTTCCGTTTACCCGTTGCTACATGTACTACTTATACAAGACGCGTGTACAATCGGGTAAGTTTTTTGCCCAATCAGAATCATCAGTTCAATTTCCCAAGTAAGAATTGTAGATTATCAGGAACTTTTTTATTGTTACAGGTCCCTTGTTTGGAAATGATTTCAACGATGATGGGCACACGATTCGAATTTTTGTACATAGTAAAATTCTTTAAGCATTTTATGTCCATTTGTTTTAATCATCATGACGATCTAAAAATTTTAAAAAAAAATATTGAGGGATCAAACCATAGACTGTTTTATGAGAATTATTAGTGTGTTTGACTGAAGAAGGCGCCATAGAGCCGAAACATGCATCAAAGTGTATAAGGACATCGAGTTATAAAAAAAGTTTGTATTGTAAAGTGGATATTGTATATTCGTAGAAATTTATTCCTTGGCCAAACACTATCTTTGAATACTCAATTTCCCTAGATTATATTTTCACAGTAACATCATCACAATGATATTCATTCTTACTCATACACATGATCTTGTTATTCCCAACCTCAAAATATGTTGGCCTATATTAACAATTAAAGATTATTCACTCATCCGGGATAAATACGAAATTTGGTCCAAACATTCCAAAAATAGAGGAGTAAGATAGAAATTTCGCTTTATTCACAGAGATAAGTTGAGAAAGTACGTGCCTTCGCTAATGGTTGCGGTTCTTTGATGTGAATACCCGCCACGTTAACCACTGAAGGCAGCAACGGACTAAAATAGTCGAACGAAGGATTGGTGTTTACCATCACCACACTAACTTTCCGCAGCACTTCTGATGGGATGGCAGCTGACGCCCCAAGTCGTTGTCTTGAAATATATAGAAAAATAACGCACATAAATAAGGATAAAATACTACAGGGTGTATCCGTGATTATGTTACAAACATTCAGGGATGATGGAGGAAGTCAAATGGAGCAATGTGAGATAAGGAACCATAGTACGGAAACGATCGAGTCTCAAGTTATAAGCAAAATGGTTCTCATTTAATACCGTTTACCTGCAATGTTAACATGTCAAAGAACCCATTTGAATTCAGTAGGCCGTGTTCATAATGGCAAAATTAATCTCGGGATTTTCCGCCAACACAAATTTCCTCATTTCTCTACTAGAAAGCGCTATAGTGTTCAAGGAGGTTAGATATCTAACCTCCTTGATTTTCATAGTACTTCAAAGAACAGCGAAATTTGACATGCAAACTACCCTCTGGGTGTCAAATTACAAAGCTTGCACCCGGCAGCCGAGGCCATACGATATTATTATTATTATTATTTTATTATTATTATTATTAATATTAATATTATTATTATTAATATTATTATTATTATTAACTGCACATGTTTCAAAAGCTGCATTTCCCCCTCCTGTCCTTTATTTGCCTTATTTTCCTTTTGCTTTCCATTTCTTCTTCTAGTTCGTAAGTGTATAGTTTACATTACATTCTCATCTTTCACTATCACTCAAACTAACTAACTACCCACAGTCCGTAGCTTCAGTCGGAAGTCGGTAGTTCACAACCAAGCCACCCACAATGCGCAGTCGTTAAAATGTAAGGAGAAAGTTGAGAAAGTTGTCAATTTTCTTGTCGATAAATTAAATAAGGAAAGTAATTATTATTATATAAATGATCAAACCTTTCCAAACCTTTGCATTGGCAATGAGCCTCCACGTCTGATCTTTGCAGAGGTTGTCTTTATACTTGGGCTCACTCATGGCATACAGCCAACGGCGCTGTGTTCCCTCACAATATCAATGTGTATATATCTTCTATCACAAGGCCAGCACATTCGGTCATCATATTTTTACATAATTAATATATAATATAACAACGAACTTATGCGAAAAATATACCGCGAATACAACTAGTCAACTACACAGCTAATAACCAGCGGGAAAACGACAAAGTGACGTCAGCTTGTGATTTTTTCTGATTGGCTCTTAAATATGCAATTGGCAGTCTCAGATATAATTGGCGACAGCCGACTACACGCTGCCGATTGTCAACTGTCAACTACCGACATACAACTACACATTATGAATGACGCCATAAGAGAGCACGGGTCTGACTTCAACTACCCACTACCGTCTGCCAACTGCGCATTGTGGGTAGGCCTTTAGGGGCCGATATCATAGATGTTAGGCCCCTTAAAACAGCTATTGTCATCATCATCTATGACATTAAAGGATGTTTTCAACATCGAACTGCTTGCCTGAAGGTCTAGAACTGTGGATTTTTATTATTGAATGAAACGCGCACAAACTGTGAAAAATTACTATATATAATTAGACTGAATAAATGTCAGTTCTGCCAATACACTACTATTGACTCCACATGTTTATCACATGTCACAACATTATAACGGGCACAGTACTGATCACAGAGTTCACACACTCAGATGGGTCCTAGGTCGTGGTGATATGTCAGGGTGCACACTCTGTGGTGATACCCGTGTACTGCCATCGAATTCACAAAATGACGGAGTTCCTGGTTTGTGCCAATCCATGATCTGTCTAGCATGCAGGGCTGGATTTACCAATAGGCCCCGGTGCACCGTGCTGAGGGGCGCAAAATTAAAAGTTCTTTTACAGTTCAAACTAAACAGACTTTTACTACTTATGATTCTTTTAAAACCAATTTCGTATAATTTTATGATTTAAAATAAACTTTCCAATATTTTGACACTTTTCCAGTTTATATTGTGGCCATCATTTTTCTACAAATGTTTTGCAACAGCATATTATTCGACGTCAGCTTTAGAACAGGAATGGTTTTTGATTTATTAGGAGAAAATGTATGTCTTGAATATTAATATCAGTTTAATTTGAATAATTCATTATGCCTAGGTGTAGGTTGTATGATGTAGTGTGTGTGTATATGTGAATATCCGTAAGTGTATAATGGGTCTTAAATGCTTTAATAGTACATTATGCAACGAGCCTATAATGGCAATAATTAAGACACGAGTATATTTATAAAACGAGGGTATGCGAGTTTTATAATTTCCATACGAGTGTCTTAATTACCATTATAGGCGAGTTGCATACGACTGTTTATGTTCGACGATAATTATTATTACTATTTTATGTTCGAACATAAATATTCATAAATATCTGTCGAGATTTCGCCAGTTTTATGTACTGAGCAGAGCGCATGAGACGCAGGGAATGCCTTGTATTTGACCATGGCCACCTCAATTATTCTACTATGACACTAGGCCAGGCAGTGAAATTTAAATTAGAAGGCCGTGGAACTCAGCGCATCTAATTATCTAATTGGTCAAACATCTGTCTCTTGAGCTCTGATTGGTGGGAGAAACTGTTTCATAATGAAAAATAATGTTATAATGAACCTTATTACAGTACAGTTTTCTGACATATAATAGTCAGGGTCGAACATCACGTTGGCCTTTTTATTCTCTCCTTATTTTAATTTGTTTAATTGATTTTACTTCGCGATGCTAAACATTACCTTCACAAAGACCTTTCTGGGGCATAAATTCTTCCTCCTTCGTGATGGTATGAAGAGGCCTAGAGCGCATACAATCTAAATCCGGCCCTGCTAGCATAGCTTCAAATGTGTACAATTCAGGCCAGATACCCTTCCTTTTCTGTTCTCTGTCTTCCAGCAATGTTTCCCAGCTGTTTGTATAGGGCAAGTCATATTTCTATCTCAGATCCGGTATTGGGAAGAATTCTCTTGCGAGTTCATAAGCTAATGAACCTAAGTGAACTTTGAGATTCCGATAGCTACCTTCAGGAAGAGAGCTTTGACATTTTCTATAGAGTAGAGATCTCTATATCGCAGCTTTCCCATGATATCTCTATTCCGTATATGAGAATAGGGACAATTTTGACCTCAAAGAGGGTCATGGCAGTTTTCAAAGAGAGTCTGGTTATTGATTTCGTCATATACAGCGTCTGTGGCTGCTGCTGCTCGTTGTGATGTGTGGATTCGAAATGAGTGCACTGTTGTTTGTAGAGTTAGTCCTAAATACTTGCATTTATTCACAGTGCTGATAGATTCTTGGTGTAGAGAAACGGTTTCCTGTGGTGAGAGTCGGCCTACCTTCCTGAAAACCATGTGTTCTGTCTTTGTTGAATTTAATACTGTGGAGTTTTGAGAAACTGCAGAAATAAGTGCGGTATACTTTTGTCCATAATAAGTTAATAACATTTAGAATATTGTTTTCCATTTATAAATTAAGACACGTTTTGCAGGGATATTCAGTTTTCATTTTCTATATGCAACAAGAGTAGTGTTTGGTTGGTTGGTTCGTCAGTTGATGGGCTGCGACAACGCGGTTATGTCGCCCCGTGTACTTTGTGTGTGTGTAGAATCTGTCTGACAACCGGTGTTAATTGTGGTGGCTGTATTAGTGTGTGTTATCTGTAATTCAGGTAACGATTGCAAACATTCGATTTCCAACTTTTGCTACCAGACGCCTCCGCCAACGACCAATTAATTCTTATCTTCGATACTAGATGCCACCGCAGTCGCCTCCTGCCGACGAACCTTGGAACCTTAAAGCGTTAGTCAAATCTAACCTATAAGTTAGCTTCACACAAGTGTAGTTAGTGGAAGGTCCTTTATCATGCCATAAATCTATGACATGGGACCGCCGGCTTTACCTCCCCTCCGAAGGAAGGCATACTGAGGGATTTTTAACGCGGCGATCAGCATGCTACCCACTACGCCACCGAAGCCGCTAAGAGTAGTGCTTTCTTTGTTTTATGTTTGTCTTATGTGAATAAAAGCTATTTCGCTGATGATGGCTTCTTATAAAGCTGAAATATGTTCCAAAGAATAATAGATATTCCTTTTTAGTACTGACTAGGCGTACACTTATTAAAGTTCAGTGGAGTCTCGGTAATTCGAGGTGGACGGGTCCGAGACTACCCCAAACTGTAAAAATTCTCGTACTTACGGAATTACACTATCGTCAGCATTCATATATACTAATACAGTATATAACAAGAAGTTCCGTGACGAACTAAAGAGCCTACTTTTTATGCCAATGATTATTCTACAGTATATGAACCTATCTAGAATAATAACGACATTAAGTTGGTAATATCGAAATGTCCAATTAGTTCGAAATATTCCTGGTATAATGTAGACTAATAGAGCACTACAGTTGGCAGCCCTGGTGACTGAATATATTCTTAATTCCATCTCTTAAGGTACAGAATACAAAATTTGGTTGAAGTCCAATGGACGTTATATGCAGTTAGACATTGGATCTATCAGCACGCGTAAAAGCATGTTGGCAACAATGTAATGCGTGTGCTGGTTAGAAATAATCGGAAATATTATGATATCTTGTTGTGCCAATTTTGGATGAAATCCATTTGTTAGCATAGAAGTTACATGTATTTTAAAATTGGACCTATCAGCAAGCATAGAATCATGTCGGCAGCACTGACTTATATTAATTACTCCAAATGTATCTAGAGTGTCAGGTGCTATACGTGTGCAAAGTATAGAGCTGTCAGCTTGCATACTTTCTGATATATATATATTAGGGTAAAAAAATATAGACAGCATATATTAAAAGTTGGCAGCCCTGATTACTCTTAAGAATACTTATAGTCATATCTGTTTCGTTACACATAGCACATACGAAATTTGGTTGAAATCCAACTGATAGTATAGGAGTTACATGTATTTAAAAATTGGTCCTATCAGCAGGCTTAGAACTGAAGTATATAAAATACTCCAAATTAATCTAAAATGTCAGGTACTATACGTGTGCATATTTTAAAGCTGTCGACTTGCATACTTTCAGATATATTGGTATTTGGATGAAGAAAATAGAGAGAGCAATTATAAACAGTTGGCCACCCTGGTGGCTCATAAAAATACAGTCAGTCATATCTGTTTATGTCCACATATTACATACAAAATTTGGTGACATCCAATTAATAGTGTAGGAGTTATATGCATTTAAAAATCTGACATATCACAAGGGTTAAAATTATTTTGGCAACACTGTCATGTATGGCCTCCTGGATATTTAACTGAAGTAGTATTATCTACATGTGAGCCAATTTTGGAATAGCTCCCATGCATACCTTCCATGCTATCCAACATGCACCTCAAATTACTAGTGCGTTTTTTCAGCTGGTGGTAGCACTGACATCATTTTCAAATATGGGCTTGAGTATTCCGGTATATATCTTTACTCATACTAAATTTGGTTTCGATTGCTGCAGCCGTTTAGGAGTTGATAGGGAGGGGGGCACACACAACTAGACAGACAGAAGGACAGACAGACACACATTTTCCCGGATCGATCTCATAAGTCTACTTTTTCCTCATTTTTGCAAAATGTGGAAAGTAGGCTAAAAATGAGATGGTGTGTGTCTGTGTATTACTCAATCATGCAAGAAGAACTGGTCCGATTTATATGAAATGTTACATGGAAGTAGCTGATATACCTGGTTAACACATAGGCTACTTTTGATTTCGATACTTTGTACTTCTTAAGATGGCGACCATTTTAATGAAGTCACTACGCCCTTTGGCTTCAATAACTTTCATATTTCCATTTCAAATAACAGGATAAGACTAAGAAAAAGAAAACCATTGTTGGCATATACGAGGATTAAAATTTAATTTTTTCTTGAAACTTGTAGTTGGTTCTGAAAAGAACCTTTTGCATCAATCATTTTCATGTTTGATAGTCAGGAGATCACAAAGATAATCTGACAGCCTGATCGCTATTGCTCATTTAGCACCACCCGGGGGTCACGTGCAGGGCAATTTGAGGTTATTCCTACATCACATTGGTGATCTACATGTGATACGGTTACGTTCAAGTCACCCACCTATCTGCACAGCGGAGCATCTTGCAATTAACCAATTCAACCTGACTGAGAGATGGTCTTCTGATTGGAATTCGTTTGCCACTCCAGAGAGTACAGTAATGCCATGCATAACTCAGAAGGTGCCAGGGTTCACTCAGCCTAGAAAGTCCTGGTCGAAATTAAATAGAATCCGGACCAATCACGGTGTAAGCGTCGATCTCCTGTACAAGTGGAGGAAAAAATCTTGATCATGTTGCGAGTGCGGTGCTGAAAGACAGACTGTTCGGCACCTAGTTCAAGAATGCCCACAAACATCATACAGGGGTGACTTCAGCGTCTTCTTCCTAGGGACACCACAGGCACTTCATTACGTTTCTAAACTTGATGTAAAATTGTAAATAATTTTCATGAATGCCATATGATAAATAAATAAAATAAAATTTAATTTTCTATCCGAAAGGTCCGTATCACGTTTCGTGTATCTCCAATGGTTTGAGAGTAAAACCTAAATTGGTGCTACAATACACGGTCAACGCCGAGCGGTGAATTTTGACAAAATGTTCCATCCTTACTCTCCCTCGGCGCAGCACCTCGCCAATCCCCTGTTTCAACTGTCACTTTCACCCGCAGCGAAGCACGGGTACTTCATCTAGTAGTGAATAAAGTCAAAATATTAACTACCACGTGGACCAACAATACGGTCCAAGACCAGACTGATTTATTTTTATAATTTTTAAAATAATTTTATAATTTACCTCATTAACAACCGACTCACTTTTCAAACCTCGCTGGGCGGCCATGTTTACATTCCATGTATCCCTGGAGCCAGGACATTCCCAGCTCAGGACACAGCGTTGTCAACTCTCCACCGTAGCCACTGAGAGCAAGCAGTGAGACTGGATAGAACTGCGTGCAACTGTGCAACACGGGAGTCCTGACAAGCAAACCAGACTCTGGACTCCACGTGGACTAACAGAGGAAGCATGATATTGGTCAAGAACCATCAGCTATTGGTTAAGAACGAAATACGAATTTTGTATGGTGATAAAGTGCAACACTAGAAGTTTACCTATGTGACTCTCAAAAACCTGTTGAGTACAAAACGAACATGGCGGCCAAGCGAAGTTAAAACATTTAAATAGACGTTTCTCGCGATTTAACCACCCGATTGCAGTGAAACATAGTACAGCAAATGTTTATACACATTGTAATGCACTGACATCGAATTTAGTTCAATTGTTTACATAACCTCAAGATGGCGTCTGTGCGAAATTTTAGAATTAAGTTTTAATTTCCTGTCTCCTAATTATGCGATCGTAGTCAATATTTGAATAATGAACCTGCGCAATAATCGTCATCTAATAGTACATAGCCTAACTCTACATATATAGAAATCCACCATGGCGACCATCCGAAGTATTTAGACGGTTCTCAATATCTACGAATCTATTGCAGCAATCAAAATTAAATTTTGTGTGTTGATAGAGGCAATTAACATAAGTAGGATATATGGAAATAGGCTGTATAGTTCTTCACGGAACCACTTGTACATAAAAGCGTGTTATTTTGTGATATCGTACGTAATATTTCTCACGAAGGGACATAAATATTTTCATGTCTAGAAAGTGGTCCTTTTTGACGAAGTTTAACAGACTACGAAACAAGTAGTTCCATGAAGATCTAAACAGTCTATATTCATACATCCTACTTATGTTAATTGCCACTATCAACAAAATATTAGTTTGATTGCTGTAATAGATTCGTAGATATTGAGAATCGACTTAATATTGCGGACGGACGCCATGCTGGATTTTATAAATGTAGGTCTTAGAGTTATGTACTGTTACATGAAGATTATTGTGTACGTGTAGTATTCAAACATCAATCGAATGATTAGGACACAAGAAGTCAAAACGAGATTTTATAATTTCGCACAGCTGCCATCTTGTGGTTATAGAAACAATTGAAATAAATTTGATGGGTATTCCAAGTTTCAGACACCTAGATATCAAGGGAAAGGCTGTAGCCGCTTTTGAAAGTTCAGATATTTGAATATCGCGCTACATTGCTTCTCGAAGCATTTCGAAGGATTTTACCGATAGTTGGATGTCAAGTGACGTAGCGAGTAACAGCAGAGGTCGAGGCTATTTATTGATTAAATAGTTAACTACGGAGTAGAGACTTGAGACTGGGATCAGATTACTGGCACGGCCAAATGAAAGAGAACGCAATTAGTATCAAGTAAATCGGACCAGGGATTCAAGAGATATGAGGATTTCCAGATATCAGGCGATGACGCGTGACCCTGACTGTTTTGAATAAAAGCCAGCTGGAGCAGGCATGGGTAGCTCACTTCAACACAAGCACTTGGCAAGCAAGTTGCGTCTACGCTGAGCCAAGGCACATGGTTGCCGTATCTACGCAGAAGTTCTTTTCAAATCGTGATAGTCACGAGAAGTGCTGCGCAAACGAGTTGGAACTTAGTAAGTTTCTGGTGAGGAGAATCACTGAGGTGATTGATGTCTACAGACATTGGTGGAAATATTTATATTTCCAAAAGGACATATGCTAGACTTTGTCTAGAAGATAGTATTTTGTCACAGTCCAATAGTAACTTAATACTTGGATGTTTAAATCCATTTCAAGTCAGTTTTCATTTTTGTAACTAGTTAACCACTTCGATCTGTCAGTACACTGAAGACTAGTCTATAACGGTAGCGTTCATTAGTCTACGCAAGGGAAACTGCAAGTTGTCTAGCGCTTGGCAGATGGTGATATTAATAAACCATGCCCAGGGAACGATCTTCAGAACAGCCGTTAATTGCTTAGACTGTCAATGTTTTTCTTGTACTGATGAGATTACAGTGAGTTATGTTACAACTGACATATTTAAGAAGAGATCACTTAGATCTGACCCTATTTCAACAAACTGTTATGGCTTTGATAGAAGCCCATATTAAAATGGAACCACAGTTTATTCAAACGTCGAAAGATACTACCACTATGTCTGACTAGACGAATTGTGGGTCTACAATGGCGGCCGATACAAGGATTATACGTGCTTGTCCGATAGGGCATGTTTATGGATAAATCTGGTATAGACCAGGTTTACTACACTTCAAGACCATCAAGAAATGTAAGCCACATTTGAATTATATTATGCCTAGCTAATTGAAACAAACTATTTTTCTGCAGATGACCAACACATTTTTTTCGTCGTATTTAAAGCTTGTAATGATTTACGCAAGACTTGTTAGGGTTATTCTGAGCTTTTTCAGCACTCAGAACAGTTTAGGATCGATGACCGAGCATTTCGAGCATTTATTTGAATTTTTCATATTTTAAGGAAATCACGGTAATCAGCCGATGTAACTGTAAAAATTAAATTTATTTTTGTTGAGGAATGGATATTTTTTCCATATTCGAAGGTTCGAACATGTGGATTCTCACATAATGAGATGATAATTCAACACATTTAAAATGATATAACAAATAATAATAATAATAATAATCCACTAATAATAATAATAATAATTTTCATAATTTTTCTAAATGATTCTTGGATATTATATTTTCTAATAATCATATGTATTGAGAAAGAGCCTATGAAGTAGTTTAATCATTTCAAGTCTGGAACAGGAGATTTTCCGAAGGAGAGTGGTTAGCGCAAGCCCGCATTCAACCAATATTTCAGTTCTGGTTGAACAGTTGATATTTGCATTGAGCAAAGTATATTTTTCATATAACACGGAGAGGCATGAAACGGGAAGCAAATGATATTTGTATCAAATAGGATATTGTTGTATTTATATAAAATCATGACGTAAATACACTCGAAAGTGAAATGAAGCTTTTCATATGTATGGTAAATTCACGGGTTAAACTGAATGGTAAAATAAAATAAACTTGTCAGTTTATTAATCTTCCAGTGTTGATAACAAGCAGAGGCTTGATTTATTGTATAAATTTTGGGAAGAAAATTTATGTGTGTGGAGTAGTTGAATGCCATTCCCAGGTGCGCATGTTAAGTCGCAGGAATGAAGGTTTTTTCGAGCATCAATCAAATAGCAGGTTCGATGGCTCAGGTTTATAGTAGGAGTATTGGAGCCACACATTTCGTCGTATGAATAACCCGAAGGTTATTTCTTTGAAACCATCAGTTCTTATTTCAACCTTGTTTACGAATTCCATTTAGACTTTGATTTTGCTAGAACCCGGATTTGTCATGATAGTAGTTTATTCTTCTTCAGAGGAAGACCTTTGCCGTTGTTTTTGTAATATTGTGTTCTTACACAAATAATAGAATGGGCCACTGCCAATTAAAAATAATTCTTTAACCACGAATAATTTGAAGGATATTTTCAATCCTAGTGCCATGAACTAAATGAATTTATTATAAAAACTACAATTCTTATTTCCGCATTCTGTCGAAGAATTGCAAGTTGTAAAAATTGCTAAGAATGGCCTTGAATATAAATATTTTCATAATGATTCCAAGTGGAAAATCTAATAGTTGAATGGTTCAACCATTTATTGATCAAGTTGATGATTCAGAAATCATATATTTTGTTTGGAACTTGAAGTTCATAATCGAGTCACTTCTCGAATGTTTAATGTCAGAAGAACAATTAATTGTTGTTGTGCTTCGCACAGTTCTTCGATGTTATGCTCAATGGTCAAATACTTTTCAGATGTTATTAATATGTGTTAATAGTTTGTGTTGCTTCTGTGATGATAATATTTTCGACGTTATATTTTTGAAACTGGAAAAACAAGAGAAAGTTTAAGAATTCTATAAACATTTATTCTACGAGTGTTAATATCATGTAAATAGTCAAACAGTGATCAACGTTATTTCCAGTATGGACAATTAATTTTGAACTGGAATTAAATATTAATAATTTTGGAACACAGTCCACAGGACTATTAATCGGACTTGTGTTTCCAAAAAGATTGTCAAATGTGTTTGGAAAATTTCTGTATATTGTGTGTAAATAAGAGTGTGGATCGCCACACGTGGATGATGCTGCTTTGAGCATCTTTGCAGTCAGATTTTAACTTTAAAATAAACTGAGATAATTTTACCAGATGTGTTTCACCCAATTAAATCTCCTTCTATCCTTATTGTTGCATTGAGCCAAAAATCAGTAAAGCATTTTTTATAAATTTGATGTCGTTTTTGCGATTTGCTTTAACCCATCTGGCGCTCCGGGATATTTTGACTCTCGTGCTGACTGATTATTGGTGAAATGCATATGTGGTCGTGCGGACTCCGGTCTAAACGGGCACATAAAATAAGATAGAGAGAGAAATGGCTTCGAACGTGGGTCCCGATTTAGCCATGGTCAATCGCATGCCGATTTGAAATTGTGATAATTTTTATAGAAAGATTTTGGGAGTTGAGAGATGTCTGGTTTGGATGAATAAATTAATAGGAAACCCAATTAGTGGGGAAAATTAAAAATTTAACTTGGTTAATAATTAGAATGGGTTTGATTATTTTGATAATGGCTTAACCATTAGGGCGTCAAGTAAATTCAGTAGTAAACGTTCGATGACTGGATATACACATTATTAGAATCCAGGTGGAGGATATTTGAGTACTTGCATATTTTCTTGTGATATTGTGGTAAATGTAATTCGTAAAAGTAGAGAATTTTGTTTTTCCATCACGTCGATATTAGGACAAATCTCATTTTATTATAGTGTTCCAATTAGCTATTCATATTTCTTGTTCTAGTTATAAGCTTGTGTTTGCCACTGTTGTATACCCCTAAGTTTTGAATAATAATTGAAAATTATGGAAGAAATGATGAGGATGATGAGGAGTTTGGAGGAGAGTTCAAAAGAAGCTGGACTGCGTGTAGCAGCCATTATGAAAGAAAATACTGAGGCTTTAGAAAAGAAACTTAAAGAAAATTCTGATTCTTTAGAAAATAAACTTAAAGAAAATTTGAATGATAAACTTAAAGAAAATTCTGATTCTTTAGAGAATAGACTTAAAGAAAATTCTGATTCTTTAGAAAATAAACTTAGAGATAATTTGAATGATAAACTTAAAGAAAATGCTGATTCTTTAGAAAGCAGGTTAAAAGATAACTTGAAAGAAAGTTTAGATGAAAAACTTAAAGAAAGTTCTGATTCTTTAAAGAGTAATTTGAAAGAAAATTTAAACAGTATATTTAATTCAATGGAAAGTAAATTTAAAGAGAATTCTGAAATTTTGAAAATGACACTTGAGAGTAAAATGAATAAATTATGCGATAAAACACATGAGCTCGAAACTTCATTAGCTACTAACGCAAGTTTAATGGACGATAAATTTCGCGATGCCGATCTTTGATCCCAAAGCTTAGCCGATAGGATAGAACATGGTCTTAGGAAAGTTGGTGAAGACATGGTCAACCTGGAAGTCAGAGTGAAGAAGGAGAGTAACGAGATGGGAATTCTAGTTGTTCAACGTTTAACGGAACAATTCAAGGAACTTGTCATGGGAGAAATAAGAGAAGGTGTGATTAGTGAATTGCAAACTGAAATCAAAACCACAGTTGTCAATGAAATTAAAGACACACTCAAGCTGGAGAATCAAGAGGGAATCAAGGAGATTAGGGAATCTTTGTCATCCCATATTGAAGTAATTGCCAATGATATCCAAGCAACTCAGAAGGACATATCAGATATGACAGGGTCATTGAAAAGTCATGAGGCTGTTATGAACCAGATATCCATTGATGTTAAGGACAATTGTAAAGAAACTGAAGCAATTAAGAAGATGGCAGAAGAAAACCAGAAGGAACTTGAGGCTATGAAGACTCAAATCAAGGATGAGAAACAGTCTGATCATCTGTTGAAAATGCCAAATGTAAGGGGAAAGGAACAGATACAGATAAATCTAGGAGCAGCTAGAGAGACTGAAAGACAGGATGAGGTCAGGACAGTATTTCAATCCAACCCCATAACTGTATTTAAGAATATAGAAGATAAGCCTTCTAAATTTTCAGGGCGAGATTCTGTAACACCCGTGGAATTTTTGAGAGAAGCAGGTGATTACCTGAAAGATTCTAAGATCCCTAAAGAAAGACAGATCCGAGTGATAGGGAAGTTCTTGGAAGGTCCTGCACTTTTGTGGTTTAGAGCATTTAGATCCACTCTAACCACTTTTGAGGAGTTTTCTCGTGGGCTATTGAAGAAGTTTTGGTCCCCTGAAACCCAACAGCAAGTCAGAGCAGAGTTATATTCGAAGAGATTCTCGACGTCACAACCTACTCGATACTCTACGTACTTTTCTGGACAGCTGTCTAAACTCCAACATTTAGATCCGCCGATGCCAGATAAAGAGTTGATTACTGCATTGATACGTCAGTTTCCAGCAGACGTCCAGAGGACTTTGATCGCTGCTGATATCTATAATATGGAACAATTTGATGAAGTATTACAGAAGCTGGATCATACAAACGCTCAATTCTTCCATCAGAAGGGAGCAAAGAGTAACAAGCTGTGTACGCTGTTATGGCTGACAGTTATTCTCAGACACCTCGAGAGATTCGAGAGGAGCGAGTAGAGAAATCGCCGAGGGAAGATTCCAATAAGAGAGAATGGAACCAATACAGTAACAGATACAGTTACAAGCCATATGCGAGACCGGATGGTGGTAATCGATACAATACTCGATGGAGAAGACCACGAGATACTCAAGGAAGGTACCAGGAAAGAAGATCCTATGGTAGAAATAACTACAACAACAGAGGGAATGTAGATACTCGTCAGTCCAATGAAGAGTTTAACAAGGACACAAGGAAAAATTTGGAAGCAAGACACCAAGATAACTTGCAATTTTTGGAGCAGAGGCCCAATGAACCAGGTCCATCGGGAACACAACAATCCCGGGGGAATGGTAATGAAAAAAAAAAAAAAACTTCGAATTCACAGTAGAAGATAGAATTTTGAATACTTTCACTTCCAGAATTATTAAATGGCAAGCAGAGGATGATGACTTAATTCAACAGAATGACGAACGAAAAGAAATGGGTACCAGAATTAGAATGCCAATCATATCATGCGAAGTATTCGGTATGCCTGTCGATACTTTGATCGATACTGGGGCTATGCTTTGTCTGGTGAGTGAGAAGCTTTATATTCTGTGGAAGCTCAAAGAGAATTTAGAAGAGATTCCAGTATCAGGAATTAAGATCCAAGGAATAATACCCAATAAAATATCTCTGTGTAAAACACAATTATACTTATGTATTACGATTGGAGGACATGATTTCCGACATGTATTTGTTGTAATGAAGGACATGGCTTTTGACATGATATTGGGAGCAGATTTCATTCAGAAATATCAAGCGGTGATAGATATGAAGACAGACACGATTAAATTCAAGAATACCGAAGAGATTAACTTCGAGGGAAAAGAAGAAGAAGACATCGAGGGAGATGCTCAATGGTCTCTGATTTTTCACGAAGCTGAAGGAAGAGAAGTCTACACTGAGAAGGAGTCCCCAGAGCTAGGGAAAATTTTGGAAGAGTATCAAGATATTTTTGATATTAAGCCTGGTGAAATTGAAGATTTTGAATATTGTGGAAGTAAACAATAATGGAAGCTATGAAGTAGCCAATACACGAACTGGTAACATCGTGGGAACTTACAATGCATCGAATTTGAAGATCTATTATTCAAGAACCAGATGATTTAATGTGTAGATAGGAAAAATAAAAAATTTTCGATTTTTATTTTTTGCTAGGTGTGGGGTGGATGTGCCAAACTCTAGGAATGGGTATTCCAAGTTTCAGACACCTAGATATCAAGGGAAAGGCTGTAGCCGCTTTTGAAAGTTCAGATATTTGAATATCGCGCTACATTGCTTCTCGAAGCATTTCGAAGGATTTTACCGATAGTTGGATGTCAAGTGACGTAGCGAGTAACAGCAGAGGTCGAGGCTATTTATTGATTAAATAGTTAACTACGGAGTAGAGACTTGAGACTGGGATCAGATTACTGGCACGGCCAAATGAAAGAGAACGCAATTAGTATCAAGTAAATCGGACCAGGGATTCAAGAGATATGAGGATTTCCAGATATCAGGCGATGACGCGTGACCCTGACTGTTTTGAATAAAAGCCAGCTGGAGCAGGCATGGGTAGCTCACTTCAACACAAGCACTTGGCAAGCAAGTTGCGTCTACGCTGAGCCAAGGCACATGGTTGCCGTATCTACGCAGAAGTTCTTTTCAAATCGTGATAGTCACGAGAAGTGCTGCGCAAACGAGTTGGAACTTAGTAAGTTTCTGGTGAGGAGAATCACTGAGGTGATTGATTTCTACAGACATTGGTGGAAATATTTATATTTCCAAAAGGACATATGCTAGACTTTGTCTAGAAGATAGTATTTTGTCACAGTCCAATAGTAACTTAATACTTGGATGTTTAAATCCATTTCAAGTCAGTTTTCATTTTTGTAACTAGTTAACCACTTCGATCTGTCAGTACACTGAAGACTAGTCTATAACGGTAGCGTTCATTAGTCTACGCAAGGGAAACTGCAAGTTGTCTAGCGCATGGCAGATGGTGATATTAATAAACCATGCCCAGGGAACGATCTTCAGAACAGCCGTTAATTGCTTAGACTGTCAATGTTTTTCTTGTACTGATGAGATTACAGTGAGTTATGTTACAACTGACATATTTAAGAAGAGATCACTTAGATCTGACCCTATTTCAACAAACTGTTATGGCTTTGATAGAAGCCCATATTAAAATGGAACCACAGTTTATTCAAACGTCGAAAGATACTACCACTATGTCTGACTAGACGAATTGTGGGTCTACAATGGCGGCCGATACAAGGATTATACGTGCTTGTCCGATAGGGCATGTTTATGGATAAATCTGGTATAGACCAGGTTTACTACACTTCAAGACCATCAAGAAATGTAAGCCACATTTGAATTATATTATGCCTAGCTAATTGAAACAAACTATTTTTCTGCAGATGACCAACACATTTTTTTCGTCGTATTTAAAGCTTGTAATGATTTACGCAAGACTTGTTAGGGTTATTCTGAGCTTTTTCAGCACTCAGAACAGTTTAGGATCGATGACCGAGCATTTCGAGCATTTATTTGAATTTTTCATATTTTAAGGAAATCACGGTAATTAGCCGATGTAACTGTAAAAATTAAATTTATTTTTGTTGAGGAATGGATATTTTTTCCATATTCGAAGGTTCGAACATGTGGATTCTCACATAATGAGATGATAATTCAACACATTTAAAATGATATAACAAATAATAATAATAATAATAATCCACTAATAATAATAATAATAATTTTCATAATTTTTCTAAATGATTCTTGGATATTATATTTTCTAATAATCATATGTATTGAGAAAGAGCCTATGAAGTAGTTTAATCATTTCAAGTCTGGAACAGGAGATTTTCCGAAGGAGAGTGGTTAGCGCAAGCCCGCATTCAACCAATATTTCAGTTCTGGTTGAACAGTTGATATTTGCATTGAGCAAAGTATATTTTTCATATAACACGGAGAGGCATGAAACGGGAAGCAAATGATATTTGTATCAAATAGGATATTGTTGTATTTATATAAAATCATGACGTAAATACACTCGAAAGTGAAATGAAGCTTTTCATATGTATGGTAAATTCACGGGTTAAACTGAATGGTAAAATAAAATAAACTTGTCAGTTTATTAATCTTCCAGTGTTGATAACAAGCAGAGGCTTGATTTATTGTATAAATTTTGGGAAGAAAATTTATGTGTGTGGAGTAGTTGAATGCCATTCCCAGGTGCGCATGTTAAGTCGCAGGAATGAAGGTTTTTTCGAGCATCAATTAAATAGCAGGTTCGATGGCTCAGGTTTATAGCAGGAGTATTGGAGCCACACATTTCGTCGTATGAATAACCCGAAGGTTATTTCTTTGAAACCATCAGTTCTTATTTCAACCTTGTTTACGAATTCCATTTAGACTTTGATTTTGCTAGAACCCGGATTTGTCATGATAGTAGTTTATTCTTCTTCAGAGGAAGACCTTTGCCGTTGTTTTTGTAATATGTGTTCTTACACAAATAATAGAATGGGCCACTGCCAATTAAAAATAATTCTTAACCACGAATAATTTGAAGGATATTTTCAATCCTAGTGCCATGAACTAAATGAATTTATTATAAAAACTACAATTCTTATTTCCGCATTCTGTCGAAGAATTGCAAGTTGTAAAAATTGCTAAGAATGGCCATGAATATAAATATTTTCATAATGATTCCAAGTGGAAAATCTAATAGTTGAATGGTTCAACCATTTATTGATCAAGTTGATGATTCAGAAATCATATATTTTGTTTGGAACTTGAAGTTCATAATCGAGTCACTTCTCGAATGTTTAATGTCAGAAGAACAATTAATTGTTGTTGTGCTTCGCACAGTTCTTCGATGTTATGCTCAATGGTCAAATACTTTTCAGATGTTATTAATATGTGTTAATAATTTGTGTTGCTTCTATGATGATAATATTTTCGACGTTATATTTTTGAAACTGGAAAAACAAGAGAAAGTTTAAGAATTCTATAAACATTTATTCTACGAGTGTTAATATCATGTAAATAGTCAAACAGTGATCAACGTTATTTCCAGTATGGACAATTAATTTTGAACTGGAATTAAATATTAATAATTTTGGAACACAGTCCACAGGACTATTAATCGGACTTGTGTTTCCAAAAAGATTGTCAAATGTGTTTGGAAAATTTCTGTATATTGTGTGTAAATAAGAGTGTGGATCGCCACACGTGGATGCTGCTGCTTTGAGCATCTTTGCAGTCAGATTTTAACTTTAAAATAAACTGAGATAATTTTACCAGATGTGTTTCACCCAATTAAATCTCCTTCTATCCTTATTGTTGCATTGAGCCAAAAATCAGTAAAGCATTTTTTATAAATTTGATGTCGTTTTTGCGATTTGCTTTAACCCATCTGGCGCTCCGGGATATTTTGACTCTCGTGCTGACTGATTATTGGTAAAATGCATATGTGGTCGTGCGGACTCCGGTCTAAACGGGCACAATACGCTAAATAATGCCATAAATCTGACATGGGACCGCCTGTTTTTTCCCCCTGCGAAGGAAGGCACACTTAAAAAATTACTCTTTCCAAGTCCTAGAAGACATTCCCCACTTGTGGGCTCAATTATGATTAGTCTGGCTGCGTGGCTCAGGGGTAACGTTCTCGCTTGCTGAGCCCAAGGTTGCAGGTTCGAAACCTGGCGCAGTTAGCTGGCATTTGAGGGTGCGCAAATGCGAGGGAGCCGTGTCAGTACATTTACTGGCACGTTAAAGATCCCCTTCGGGGCAAAATTCCAGCACCCCGGAGTCTCTAAAAGCCAGGGTAGTTAAAAGGGACGAAAAATCAATAACATTATTATTATTATCAAATATGATTAAATCAAACTTGAAATTTTCTGGATAATTGAGAAGCGTCTTCATTCCTTTATTCTCGAAATAGAAGCCACGTGTCTTATTCATCAGTCAAACACCGCCCCTAATATAAATTCTGACGGAACTTCACTCAGTTCTTCTATGACGAATTCATCTTGATCATTGACGAAGTCATAAATCCCTTTTAAGACAATGCCGGTTAAATTGGGCACTGGTTTCTTCAGGGCCATTGTACTGAGAACTGTCTTATTGTGTCCTCGTTCCGCCAAAGCGGTGACAAGAGGACTGTTCCAGATGTGGCGACACTGAGTATTGCTAGAATGTTGGCACCTCTGCTGCTGCTCTCCCAACACAGCAAGAGTCCAGTGAAGATTTATATTTACCTGCTAAATATAAATAAAGAATATTAGTTCAGTGATTTACAAACATTTTCAGGTTATAGAAATGTCAAGCCATGTCTCAATGTTACCGTACCTATTAACAATCAGCCTACTGTAAAACCTGCCTTTAACGGTATTGAACGGGACTCGCTCATTTTCCGTTAAAGATAGGTTTCCGGTTAATGGAGGTAGATCCATACTAAAATAGAATACCCTCTGTTCCAAATGCCACGGTGGGTCTGTGGTTATCCTGATGGACTACCAACCCCAAGCTTGCAGGTTCGCTCCTGGTCGTGGTGTGTGCTTCTTGAAAGGCTACACTAATCACGCATATCATATGTTGTTGGCATGTTAAATAACCCATTTGAATTTAGTAAGCCGTGTTCATAAAGGCAAAATTAATCTCGGGATCTTCCGCCAACACAAAGTTCCTCCATTCTCTACTAGAAAGCGCTATAGTGTCAAGGAGCTTAGATATCTAACCTCCTTGACTTTCATAGCGTTCAAAGCAACGGCAAAATTCGACATGCAAACTGCCCTCTGGGAGTCAAATAACTAAGCTTGTATCCGGCACCCGAGTCTAGACGATATTATTATTGTTCCAAATCTCGGATAGCCAGAGATTAGTGGGAGAGCAACTATCACCTAATAGGCTACATGTGATTATAAGTCACAGTGATTCGCGAATAGCGTAATACGAAAATCCTTCTCAGTAAAGGGGCAGATGACTTCGCTGTTCCGTCCCTTAAGATAAGAAAGACCTGCCTATCTCACCATGTTAAATCTTCAAATGTTTGGTACACTTTATTCGAAATCTGTTTGGGTTAGACAATTGAAATTTTCATGGATTAAAAATAATTATTGACAAAAACGAAATACTTTTGCCTATATGAATTTTCTTTTGAGGGACGATATTTTAATCCAAAATTATGTTGAAAAATGTTGATATTTCATTTTGTATATTATTAAGAGGGATATCCCTTCCTATTACTGTTCATTAGGTTGATGTTGATACATTTAAAAAAATCATGGACCTATATTTATTAGTTTTCTTACAAATGCTACCAAAGTAGTGAAAAATGTTAAACTGAGAAAAAATAGTTTGGAGTATTTTCATTACATTTTGTTACCTCTGACAATTGTTAGGACATTCCTGCCCCATAACTTGCATCATTTCGTCCATCACGTTATTTTGCTTCTCCTAATTCCTTTAGCGTTTAAATAAATAAATATATAAATAAATAAACAAATAAGTAAACAAATAAGTAATTAAAACAATATAAATAAATAAATGGGTATTTTGTCTTATCTGTTTGGAAATTAGTGGACTTGTTTCCCTCTTCAAATCAACGATTCAATTATTAATAATTAGCGCTGATGACCTCGCTGTTCCACCCCTTAAACAATATTTCAGCAATAGGTCAGTGGAAAATTACAGTGTTTATAATAGGCTATTCCAGAGGAGTGCGTCAGGCCTCGGCAGCCGGCACGTTCATATCCTCGCCGCTAGATGGGGGCTTCATTCATTCCATTCCTGACCCGGTCGGGGACTGGAAGCAGGCTGTGGATATCATTTTCATTTCATAATAGGCTATTATGACGATGTTCAGTATCCATTAGTAACATAAACAATGCAGGAAGTTGTCTTTGTTACCAACACAAAGTCCGCGCTCAACAAAGGGGGCAAGAAGTGAGTTCAGAAATCTATCTATAATAGTTCAGAAGCTATACGCACAAACAAAAATCTCTGTAAAAGTGGGCGTTGTCATTCATGGTGCAGCATAGTCGTTTATAACTTATAATATGACCACTTTTTCATATTTTTCGTTTTTTTTGGACAAATTCCTTTTCTCTACATAGTAAATAACTAAAAACTCCTAAAAATATTGTTTCATTTTTTCGCCCTTAGACGAGTATTTCTTATCTTAAGGGGACCGTGTGGTCATGGACGCATATTTTCTTCATATAACATGCTACGTTTCTCCTTTTATATTTTTCACATGCCAGCTAATTGAGGACCGTACATTATGCGGATTATTTTGTTTCTCTGGAACTGTTTGAGCTATCAAGCTGATAATTTCTGTAAAATATAAATTGCATATACTCTTTAATGTGAGTGAGTTATATTTTGGATTTTCTTAATAATAGTTCAAAAACAGCGTTACATTTTTCATTTTTTATAGCCCAAGTAATTTGTGCAAATGAATTCCAAAATGATCTAAAATACTAAAATCGTGAGAAGTTATTACGCTCCTTGTGTCATTCAGAATATAATCATAGATATGTTAAAATATGGCTGTCAGGTGATATAATTGTACCCCAAGTTGACAGTGGTCTGTCAAAATTATTTCGTAGATTTATTTTTGTCGTGTTGCCGCCTGAGAAGCCGAGTGCAGATCTTTCTAGTCGACGCCCGTGGGAGACCTGCCCGTCGGGATGAGAGATGGAATGGGTGAAGATGGTTGAAAATGGGCAAGGATGTGGAAGGAAGCAGCCAAGGCCTGTCAGAAGGTACCGCCCCAGCATTTGCCTGGGGTTGAAAATGGGAAACCACGGAAAACAATTTCAAGGACGGCCGACTGTGGAGCTCGAACCCGCGTGTCTACCGAGCCAGCAGAGAGATTGGCCCCATGACCTAACGCTGTGCTTTAGCCACCCCTGTCGGTATTTCGTAGATAAAAGTTTAAAAACACCCTGTGTGAGAAAGGAATAAGATAAATGAATATTTTCTATGCTAAATTAAACAAAATAATCCCCATAATGTACAGTCCACAATTAAATCGCATGTGAAAATTACAACAAAAATTAAACGTACCATGTACAATGAAGAAAATATGGGTCCGTGACTACACGGTCCCCTTAAAACAACAACTAACTTCTCAGTAAAATTAATAAATTGTAACATGAGTTTAAACATAAGCTACAGAATAATTTAAATGGAAAAAATGTTTTATGTTCGACCCTCACTATTATGTGTTTGAAAACTGTATCATAATTATGGTCATTATAATACCGTTTTTCATTACGATACAGTTTCTCCAGCCAATCAGAGCTCGTTCATTGACCAATTAGGTAACGATATCTTCGCGCATGCGCTCAAAATCCAACATGTCGGACATAAACACAACATCGAACGATAATAAAATACCGACATGGAATACGCACCGTCCATATGTTCGCGTAAATAAACTGGCGAATATGAGACAAGAAATAGCACTGTACCTTAATATCCTCAAAACCAATTTCTACACAGCGCGTGATTTTGACACGGCTTCAGTGACAGTTTTACTGAATACTGGTGCACAATCTGAACAAGGCCATGTAGTTGGTCTTGATCTGAACATATGGTATTGAAGCACATAGAGCGCATGCGTCGGTTGTCCAGAGAGCTTGGAAAAACAGATATACTACCCACCGCAGCACACGATCACAACATTCTAGTGACTGCACAGATATTTATGAATATTTATGTTAAAACATATAATAAAGTCATAATTATCGTCGAACATAAACAGTCGTATGCAACTCGCCTATAATGGTAATTAAGACACTCGTATGGAAATTATAAAACTCGCATGCGCTCGTTTTATAAAAATACTCGTGTCTTAATTATAGCCATTATAGGCTCGTTGCATAATGTACTAATAAACTATTATTTTTTATTTTTTTATTTTCTAGTCAATTTTACCCTCCACGGACTCAGCGAGGGAGCTCACCACTACCGCCTTTCCAGGCTGTGTCCTAGAGCTGGGAACACTTGGTCGTATTGGATACAACTGGGGAGGTGTGATCAGCACTTCGCCCAGGGGGCCTCACCTGCAAAGAGAACTGTGGCCTCATGGGGGATGGGAGGGGAAGGAAGATTGGGATGGATAGGCAAGGAAGAGGGAAGGAGACGGCCGTGGCCTTACAGTAGGCACCATCCTGGCATTTGCCCGAAGACGAAGTGGGAAACCACGGAAAACCATTTCGAGGAAGTCAGAGGTGGTAATAGAACCCCCTCTACTCATTTGGACCATCCGAGGCTGAGAAGACCCCGTTCCAGTCCTCATACCACTTTTCAAATTTCGAGGCAGAGCCGGGAATCGAACCCAGGACCTCCGGGGCAGCAGCTAACCATGCTGACTGGTACGCTACGGAGGCGACATAAACAATTATAAAAACATTTTTTTTAAAATATCGTATGGACTCGGGTGCCTGGTGCAAGCTTTGCTATTTGACACCCAGAGGGTAGTTTGCATGTCGAATTTCGTAGTTCCTTGACTATGAAAGTCAAGGAGGTTAGATGTTAGATATCTAATCTCCTTGAACACAATAGCGCTTTCTAGTAGAGAAATGAGGAACTTTGTACTGGCGGAAACTCCCGAGATTAATTTTGCCATTATGAACTCGGCCTACTGAATTCAAATGGGTTCTTTGACATGCCAACATCGTATGACATGCGTATCGTATTTTTGCCGCCTTTAAAAAATCACTTACCACGGTCAGGGGCGAACCTGCAATTTTGGGGTTAGTAGACCGACACGCTATCCACTCACCCAGCGTGGCAAGCTATAAAAACACTAATAATTGGTGTTAATTATGTACAATCTTAATCTCATTGTAATTGATGGAGGCTATCCTAGATTTTAACTAAGTTTTATAGTTTCTTTGGGATACCGTCTTCTGATTCACATGCAATTTTGCTGTGTTTTCTATCGCACATTCCCCTGATATTATTAAAAGTTTCCCGATAGGTGACGATGGTATGTTGACGATGCTGTTACCTAACGCCACAAGTTGGTATGAAGGTCACGGCCGATCGCCTTACGGAGTGGTTTTCCGTAGTGAACCCATGGGCCATAGGGTCCATGACGGTCGAATCCATGTCCTTAAGGAAGAAATGAAAGAAACGTATAGTTTCCTGAAGGAACGGAGAGAGATTTTAAGCCAGGAATATAGCTTAACATTGTGCAAGCGACTAGGGACAGATGTTCCTTAGGTGAGATCACCCCACTCGACATTTCAGAGAGGGCTGGTCACGAGTATTAATAACTGAATGGAATTTTCCACCGTGTTAGACAGAGAAGCCTGAATCGGAATTCAAGCTGACGTTGCTGGAATTTGACAACGCCGCATATGCGCCAGAAGAGGAATAATTAAAATTAACACGTTTACGAGCATAATAATGAGTAAACAAGCACAGTACAGTGAATCATTTTGAATGAGAGATTTTTCAGTATAGAGAAACCATGTAATAATTGTCCAGAAAAAAACTGCCGACGTAAGACGACGTCATTGGGGAATTACCTAAGCCTCTGTGGAGGGGAGAGAGCAAAAGGAATGCAACACCCACACAATTGAGGACGAGAAATTAATTAATATCTCCGAATTGCACGATCGATTCTTAGGTGCAATAAGATCATTTGACATTGAGAAGACGAGCTTTCGGAAGGTATAATTTTTATATTTGTGGCACCATTATTTTAGAAGTTGACCACAGGAAAGGCTAGAGTCTTATTTTTTTGTAGTAAAACAGTATAAAGCTTCGGGCATTTCCAAGCCAATCATGCAGTCCTACGAGCATTCCGTGAGGGGAAGTGCTGCTCCACGACGTAGAAGTAATCATTCCGACAGTCCGTGAGGGACGTAACTCTGCGTTATATCGAAAAAAAAACAGCTACCAGTACTCCTTAAGGGGAGAAACGCTGTTTTACACCGCAGAAGTAAGATCCGATAGCCACAGGCGTCACAGTAGTAACGACTTGCTTGCCTCCATTAGGAGCAGTCAAGACGAAATTTTAAAGTATCGCCGTAGTGAAATATTAGGAAAATCCTAATTATAGGATTTAGGCCCGACTGTATACAAGTTAAAGTGAAAATTCGCAAGATATAGTCAGAGCAGGCTGCGAACGTCGGACTTAAAGGCGATAGGTCGTTAAATGTACGAACGAATAGATCATAACGTACGGAAGTATCGTACCAGACAGATAAACTGTTATTTAAATTGAAGAAACCTAAAAGGGAAGAATAGAATAAGGTTCGAACGTAGGAGTGTTAAAACAGTTCAAATAAAGAGGATAGGAGACTATAAACATTAGCTCCAGAAAGCAGGCGAACAATTCTAATAGTACTAGAATCGAGAAGTGCTAGCTGCTATAAACTAATTCTATAGGTCTTAGAGGAGACCTCGATCCATATAGACTTTCGTTAGGATCAATAGACAGATCTACAGAGAAGCCGTTCAAGCTAGATCAATAGCCAGTTATCCAGGATAGGAATAGCAGAATTGAACTCCAGGGAACAGTAGATGTTTCGGGACTTTCGCATTCTTCAGAATAGGAAGCCGACATCGGATAAATTTCACCCTTGGAAACGGGAATTTAAGAAGATCACGTGTGATAGGCTCAGAAACACGGCCTAGTGATCGAGTAATTGTGAAGTGTAAAATAATCAAGATTGTGTGTTAAATAATATTTTTAGTGTTTATTATGTGTTCAAAAGGGACACATCAGTATATAAAAATGTCGTCAATATTAAGTGTTTTAGATATATGTCAAAAAGTGTTTTTCCGTAAGATGAATACCTTTAATATGGTGTAAAAAGTTCAAAGTGGGCCCAAAAATGAAACACCGCACCAGATTTAAGATCATGGGATGATCTGGAAAGTATGTGAGTACTAAATTCATTTTTATTTTGGTGTCAGAAATTGATTGTGTACAAAACCACCGGAGTTTTTGAGTGAAAGGGATATGTTTTAATGAATAAATACTGAATAATCAAGAACACGGTCTGAACAATAATAAAATAAATAGAGAAATTATGAATAATTATGTAAAGAATAAATCCCGTAGAGGAAATATGTGAATAAAGGGTTAATGTATTTAACAAATGTCATAAGAGCAAGCGAAATATCATTATCATGAAAGATATTGAAATAAAGTAAAGTTGAGATATGAAAGAAATAGCTTTTGAGCTTGTATAAAGAATAAAGATAATAATAATAATTAAATACGGAAATGTTAAATAAAAATCAAATAAATTCATATGAATATAAGAACGTTAAGCCTTAACGTATGTGTAAAAGATGAGGTTCAATGGAATATTTTAAAACAGGGAGCGATTTATCGACAACGGAAATACTAATATGTGAATTAAAATAATATGAATTGTTACTAAAGAGATTTTATCAGTTCTTGGGAAGACATTTTCGGCTTAAAATAATGCATAGCGCATAATGAGCGCAAATATAATATTAAAGTGTCACGCTAGGAACGCGTAGTGGTTAAAATACTTGGTACATTACTTATGGAGGGTAGTTGATTGCAGTGAATTGATAATTGTGTATGTCCTCTATTAGTGACATAGTATCACGAGGCATTGTGTATGTATTTAAAAAGGGAGCTAATATATGGTATTATTGAGCGTATGTCATATGGGCCACGGCCGACTCTAAATCGCAATTTGTATAAGTCCTCTGTACGGGATTGGTTCCCGAGGCACCTGAAGAGATTCGAATGCAGGATCTTCTTATGATAAAAGCCCCTGAGATTCTCCGTCGTCGTATGTGTATTAATCTTCCCAATCAATGAGGACCCTCTCATAATTAATAAATGCCAAGGATATGAAAATGGTCTTTGAACCAAAGAATAGTTGTTTGAATGTATACGGTACAATAAAGCCCGGTCTCCCCAGAACTGGATAGAATGGGAAGGTTTGTTTTGAAAGCATTGGAAATAAGCTACTAATGTTGGGACAGACAGGATGTCGCCGCCACCCTAACGTGTCATAAATCGCACCCCAAGTAGTAGAGACTAGCTCTTTTAAAGCGAGGGGGAACAGAGACCGTCTCGTTAGCTGTTGTAAAGAGAAATAAATACACCAGGAGTGTTTAAAGTTGTTAACGACCCGGGCGTTGAACCGAGGTCCTTAAAGATGGATATTTCGTTTGCCGGTTCAGATCGTAGTTTCTTATATGATAATGGTCTATTAAGACATAAGAGATAAATAACAATCCCTATTGTAATAATGTATGGACGTGGGATTCCACGAGTTGATTGAAGGCAACTGAGTTCGGGAGTAACTATAGTTTTTTGACTGTGTCAAGTACCTTCACGCTCTGGAGTACACAATTGATTTTCTGATTACCTTAATATGTTTGTGAAATAAAGAGAGATGATAACAACTGAATGTGTGGACATGCCCAAAAATATTGAATTAGATAATTAACATAGATTTTAAATATAATTATATATTTGTTTTTGAGAAATAAGAAAATATAAAAGCTAGTGTTTGAGGTGTACAAGAATGACACCATAAATATGTAAATGCATGGAGCCAAAGAGCTCGGAGTTATGTAAACTTAATGTTAGTGCTTTATGGAAGTGAGATTAAGTAAGAATTGTTGGTTTATGTGGAAACCACAGGTTTTGAATACAATATTTGTTTATTTTATTTTGTGATCCCTTGTTCATTTGGAACAAGCAGTTGATATTTGGGTCAGTAATTAAATTGTTAAAATGTTTGTAGCGCCATTAATTTTATTAATTAAATGTGTTGAAATAGGAGTTGATTTGGTTGTTATTTTTGCAAGTGTATCCTCTAATTAATCCAAAATATGTGAGTCACAGAGTGGGGGAACTTACCGCTGCCCCGAAATCCCGAATTGAGCTACGCTGGTATACTGTGATTGGCATATTTCTTGCTAAATGGGCACAGGGGGATATATAAATATTGTGCTGGATTAATATCTAGAGGAACACTTAAGTCGGTCATATCATGTAAAATTAAAGTAATAATAGGAAAAGCTACAACGTAAAATATTAACTGACCGCATGGGTCCCTGGAAACTCATACCGAGCAGCCCTGAATATATATTATATTATAAACCCCCTAGCAAATCTTCGATTTTGGCGCCCAACGTGGGGATGAGTTTTCCTAGGGAAAACCCGAGTTTTCTCGAAAAATCAAAATTTTCATTTTTTGAAAAAAAAAAATGGTTTTTCGAAATTTTGAATTTTAAATACTTCCATAAAGGTTTTATGAAATTGAATAAGATTATCCAAAGGGTACGTTGTAAGTGAATACCCGTACCAAAGTAAAGTTTTAAAGAAATTGGGACACACTAATTCAGAGTATCATCTCTCAAGCATGTACTAGTGTGGTGGCATTTGTGGCCCACTGTATTCTTATATGAGAAAAGATGGTGACGATGATAGAGTTAAAGGAGTGTTTGGATGAACATTTCCAAAAGAATAGGGACGAGATAATAAAAATAAGTACGCAAAGTACGGAAGATGCAAAAAAAGAGAATAGGGAAGAGAGGCAGGAACTTTTGAACGCTATAAAAGCCGATAGTAAAGAAAAGTGGGAGACCATGAACAATAAATTGGGAACAATAGACAATACATTGAGTCTCCAAAAGGATGAGAATAAAAAAGAGTTCGAATCCATAAATCAAAAGTTGGGATCTATCCAAGCCGATTGTATTAACATGAATAGTACATTGAAGGCTGAGATAGAAAGTAAGTTGGAGAATATAAGGATAGAGAATACCGATCATTTTTCAGCACAATCCAGGGCTTTGGAAGATAAACTAGGAATAATAGAAGGGAAACTTGAAAATAAATTACATTCCTTTCAGGAGAAGATGATAGGTGATAATTTTTTGAAAAATCAAGCCATGAACACTAAACTAGAGGCCATGGAGACTAAAATACAAAGTAATATAAATGATAAATTAGAAGGGACAATGGATAACAAATTTCAAGGTTTTGACACTAGGTTGGAAAACAAGTTAACTAAGTTTGGGAAGAAGTTAAGTGAGTTAAAAGAGGAAAATAAAGGATTTCATTCAGGATTGCAAGTCCAAATAAATACCTTGAACGATAGTACGGTAAAATCCATAAATGAATGTCAAAATCATTTTAAAATGATCGAGGATAAAATTGGTTCTATGGAAACAACTTGTAAACAAAATGGGGACGAATGTAAAAAGGAACTTGTAACCCAGATCCAAGGTGTGCAGAAAATTTTAGAAGCTCAAATAGAATCGAACAAAAGTATTTGTGAAAAATCCCAGGGAGAGATAAAAAGTAGTATTGAGGCGTTAGGAGACAGGTTTGGAGGGATGGAAAAGAAAGTAGAAAACCTCGAGGGGAAGGTCGAGAAAGTACAGACAAAAATAACGGAGGTTAAGAAGCAAGGTGAGGCCGATGCCAACAAAAGGGAATTGCAATTTAACGTATTCACGGGACAGGTGGACGAATGGTTGAGAAAGCATGAGGGGGATATTACTACGAAGTTAAGCGAATACGAAGGGAATCTTAAGAAGGAAAGCACGCAACGAAAAAGGGATCGTGATGAACAACTTATAAAAATAGAGAAGATAGATAAAGGGGTTACTGGAATTCAGGAAACCGTAATAGGATTAACGAAACAAATGGGAGACACAAAGGGAGATATAGATAAGGTTATGACCGACATAACAATTATATTCGAGGAGCAAGGAAGGGCTCGAGAGGATATGAACAAGATCCAGGATAAAGTCTACAAAGAACAAAAAGAAGTGGAGAAGCAAATAAAGGAGATACGAGAAGGCCTGGACACCATAGGTGATATGAAACCAGAAATTAAAGACCAACAGGCTAAGATCATTAAGAAAGAGGTAGAAGACCAAATAAATGGATTTAGGGATAGCTTCAGGGATGAGAAATTCCAATTCCAAAAGGTAGAGGAAGATATTAAAAGGAATCAAGAAAGAATTCAGAATGAATTAAGATCCCGATTGGAGAGGACGGAACTTAAGAATAGTCAAATGGAAATCCAACTCATGGCAAATGAAGAAAGTGCCCGAAGAGAAAGAAGTTAGAATTCGAAAATCAGGAGGAGTTTCCAAAGACAGGATGGGTAGATTCCCGTGAACAAGGCACAGATACGGAGAGGGACTTAGGAGGGGAGAGCCCTTATAAGAACCCAGGATATCCGATGGCGATGTCAACCCCGTACACGAATCAGACAAATTGCCAAATAATAAACATTATTAAATCCAATGAGGATAGACCAGTAAAGTTTACGGGTAATAACATGTCTATTACTCCAAAATACTGGCTAAAAGAAGTGGCAGAGTATCTCAACGAAATGAAGGTTCCTCAGGATCGGAGACTGAGAGCTATTGAAAAGCTGTTGGCAGGTGATTGTCTCACCTGGTTCAGAAGCTTCAGATACACTTTTGATACGGTGGAAGGCTTTAGGGAAGCATTTTTAAAGCGATATTGGGCAGCAGATGTCCAAGAAAATTTAAGGCTAGATCTGTACTCTAGGAAGTACAGCACCAATGCACCTACTAAATATTCGGAATTTTTCACCGCTCAGCTGTGTAAATTCCGCGAACTGGATATTGCTCCGGCAGAAAACGACCTGTGTGCCGCCATTGCAAGACAGCTTCCATATGAGATTCAGAGGCTGCTAATCTCATCCAAAGCCAGAAGTGCTGTGGAAGTGGAAAGCGTATTACGTCAGTTAGATATGACGACTTCGCACGTAACACCTCGGCATCAGAGACAAACTGAGCAAGTACACATGGCCAGCAGTCAGGAAACTGGAGAAATACCAGCGACCAGGAATCAATCCACCAGTACGGATACTCAAGGACGAGATCGAGAGTATGGGCACCAGGAGCCTAGAAGGATACAGCCATATTACAGGGGAGGATATCGAGGAAGAAATCCTAGAACGACGGGTTATAGGCAACAGGAAAGCCGACCCTATAACAATAACCAGCAAAGGCCGGACAACAGAAAGAAATGGGAGAATTATCCCAGGAGAAATGTAAGGGCCGACGATAGGGATGATGAATATCGGGCCGAAATAGAAGAAAGATATCAGGAGAGTCTTCGTTATATGAACGAAAGACCAGATGAACCTGATAGGCAAAAAGTCCGTTGGAGTGAGGCAATCAAGAACCGGAAATCACCCGACCGACTAGACGGAGCTCAAAGCTTGGAACTACAAGCTCAGCTAAAGAATGAGGGAAAAGGGAGCCCTCAGGAAAAAAAAAAAAACTCCAAATTTAAATTGTCAAAAGTGGAAACATACCAGGAGCTGGGAGGAAGTAGAAATTGTAAATTGGATAGCTAGACCAGATGAACTAATTAACGAGGATGTGGAAGGAATCCCACCTGTTAAAAGAGAACTACCTATAATTATGCTTAGGATAGAAGGATTACTGGTCAGAGCATTGATTGATACTGGATCCACAATAAGTCTAATTACACAAACCCTTTTAAATGAATTGGAAACAAGGGGCCGAGTACTAAAGATTCCCACATCAAGTGTAAAGATTAAGGGAATTATCCCTGAAAAATCTTTGACATGTAAATTTCAGGTATACATTGATTTAATCATGGGTAACGCTGAAATTTCGCAGTGCTTGTTGCTGGTAAATCAATTACCGTATAATGTCATATTAGGTATTGATTTTATCCGTGAGAACAAGGTCATTATAGACCTAGCGCAAAACTGCATTAGAATTCAAAGAGAGGATGTGGATGAGCAAAATATTAACCTACAGGATCAGGAGGCGAAAATAGCAGAACAGGTATGGCATATGGAAGAAGTGATTGAGGAAGATTATAAGGACATAGAAAAGATATTTGAAGTCCTCCACATAGAACTCGAAGATAATGTGGAAAATGAGTTCGAGACCAACCTGTCAGGAAAAGTGGAGGAAGCTAAAGTCAGCCTCGAAATTAAGGAACAGTTAAAGAAATTATTATTGGATTATAGGGACGTATTTGATTCCAAGCCAGGGAAGATTGAAAATTTTAAATACGCGTTCCAAGTCAACGATTGGGCACCGTTCAAACAAAAACCATACCCGGTTGCGGAAAAACATTACCCACAAACCAAGAAAACACTGCAGGAGATGATGAATGCAGGTGTTATAGAAAAGATGGCGACACCATATGTTAGTCCATTAGTGATTGTGAGTAAACCGGATGGCTCAGTAAGGGTGTGTTTAGATGCCAGAAATCTAAATGCAAAAATCATACCAGAAAATGATTCGGCACCACCCATAAAAGAAATACTGAGGAAGTTTAAAGGCAAGAAGATTTTTACAAATATTGACATGACTTCTTCGTATCATCATCTCGAATTGGAAGAGAAAACCAGCTTGTTAACTGGATTTCAGTTCGATCAACAAACATACTGCTTTAGAAGATGTCCGTTTGGATTAAAGACTGCAGGATCCGCATTAATAAGAGCGCTGGATCGAAACCTGTCAGAGGAAGTGAAAGAGTGCACTATCCGATACGTAGATGACATTTTGCTTACCTCGGAGAACATTGAGGAACATTTAGAAAATTTGAAGAAATTATTAGAAGACCTAAGAAGGGCAAATTTTAAGATAAATTTAAAGAAATCGAACTTCTGTCAAAGGCAAGTGACATTTTTAGGGCATGTGATTGACAAGGATGGTGTTAAACCAAATCCATGCAAATTGGAATCGATAAGGGATTTTCCAAGGCCTTTGAAAGTGAAGAACGTTCGCCAGTTTTTGGGATTGATTGGGTTCTTCTCAGGACATTGTCCATCATACACCAAAACTGTTGCACCACTACAGGACCTTCTGAAGAAGGGGGGCAAGTGGAAATGGACGGAGGAAGCAGAAAAAGCATTCGTGGAGGCCAAGGAAATGCTCTTAAATTACGTGAAGCTAGGATATCCTGATTTTAATCAGAGATTTATTATTCAGACAGACGCATCCCAGATTGGAATAGGGGCAATGCTATATCAGGAGAACCCGGAAAACCCTGATAAGAAGAACTATCTAGCTTTCACAAGTAGGAGACTGAAACCACACGAGAAAAATTATACGATCAGCGAGATCGAGCTGTTAGCGATATTGCACGCGTTGCAATATTGGCGGAAGATCGTATATGGGTTTCAGGTCATTCTAAGGACGGATCATAAAGCCTTAACCTTTTTGATGAAGACTGATTTATCCAGTCAAAGGTTGATGCGTTGGGCTTTATATATTCAACAATTTGATGCCAAGATAGAGTACTGCCCAGGAAAGGAAAACATAGTTCCAGACTACTTAAGTAGACAGCCAGAGTCCATAGAAGAGGAAGTAATGGCTATAGATTTGGAAGACAGGGATCAGCGTACTCTTAATGAGTTAATAAGCATTAGTCAAAGGCAACGGGAGGATCCATGGATGAACATGCTCATATCATTCCTTGAGGGAAGCTTGATAAGAGGAACACCAGCGTACACGGAAGCTGAGAAGATAGCACAGGACTACACGTTTTATAATGGGTTATTATATAAGTTTGTGGACTCTGACCATACGAAATTAAGGATTGTTGTACCTGCAATTTTGCAGAGGAAAATAGTATGGTTAGCCCATAGATCGTTCGGACATATGGGAGTCGACAAAACAGTCTCGATGCTGAAAGAAGCATTTATATGGCCGAGACTGAGAGAAACTGTAAGGGACACGCTAAAGACATGTGATCTATGTCAAAGGATTAAACCTAATGCATTTCTGATGAGACAGAAGCCTATACCATTGTTGCCTGAAAGGCCCGACCAAATCATATCTATTGATAATTTTGGACCTTTGCCAAAGGCAAGAAGAGGAAATCGACACATAATGGTGGCTATGGATGTCTTCACAAAAATGGTTGTCCTTGCTCCCATACAGAAGACTAGTACCAAACAGGTGTTAAACCGACTTAAAGAAAAAGTGATACCGATTCTGGGGAAACCTGAGAATTTGTTGTCGGATCACGGTAGTTGTTTCACCAGTGTAGAGTTCAGACGAGAATTAGAAAGACTTGGGATACGTCAAATTTTGTCAAGTATTCGCCATCCTGAGGCAAACCCTGTAGAGAGAGTTATGAGAGAAACGGCCAAGTACTGTAGAATATACTGTGCCGAAGAAAATTGGAAGTGGATAGATATTTTGGATATTATTGAATTTTGTATAAATAATACAATCCATGAATCCACAGGAGAGATACCTATAACGTTACATCGGAATGAGCAACCAGAAAGACCTTGGAATCTGGTAATTCCTAGGCCAGCAGACGCTCAGCCGGGAAGAGATGTACGAATTAGGAGAGCCTTTGAGCATCTAAAAGCTCAAGCCGACAGGAGGCAGAGAAGAAATAGGCATAAGAGGTATCATCGACCATTATTAGCAGGAGAAATGGTGTTAGTGAAAAGACCAGCCATTTCGGATCCAGGGAACCGTGTGTACAAGAAGTTCCAGAAAATGTACCACGGACCATATCAGATAATCAGAGATTTGAGGAATAACGCATATAGAATTCGGCACTGTGAAACGGATCACGAAGTGACCATGAATTCAGCAAATTTGAAATTATATTACCCTCCCGAAGATTTTGATGAAGAAAATGAACAAGCCCTGGTCATGGAAACATTTAGAGATGAATCCGCTTTTGACATAAACAAGAATAAGGGAGAAATAGAAAATAGAGCTCAAGCATTCGAGTGCGAATGCGAATTGGAGAAAGTATATTGGGAAATTAAAGAAATAATTGAATTTATTGAAGAAGAAAATTCCAATTTAAGAAAAGAAAATGATGAAATAAGGAAACGGGTAGGGATAGACCAAACCCGTAAGGGAGAATGAGGTTCTGGGAACTTAAAGTCCAGACCAATAAAGAAAGAAAGAAAGGGTAGGGACAGAGCATACCCGACCTACACAATTACCGGATACGACTTAAAAGAAGTAAAAACAACAGTAAATACGGATGACGTTATGATGGATTCGACGAATAGAATAATAAAAATTAAATTGAAATAAATTTCCTCAAGATTTTCGAAAATTTATTTACCTAAGGAGGGGAGAGTAGATAATTCTTAACTTAAGGCCTCAGCTGCCTCCTTCCCAATCCTCATCTGAATTACAAATGCACACACTAATAAAGCAATCATAACAGCACAGGTTATCACACAAACTCCACACACACACACACACACACACACGATGTCGCAAAACCCGTAAATTAATCAACAACAACTAGTATTTCTCTGATTTGGTTGAATTTACTTTTAGATTCTAAGTCTGAAATCTCCGTTGAGGGTTCATTGACACTCGGAAGGGTTCCTAAAACAAACAAATATCTAGAGTACTCTCAACTATCAACAGATTGTACCAGAATTCGATTCCGCAACCTTACAGCTGATGACATGTGTTATAATAGGCTTTTGTGTAGGACTCGGGTCGGTGGAATACGGTACCTGGAATGTGAATGTGAGAAACTATCAGCACCGGGATTCGAACCTTGGATTTCCGTTCGGTCATCTACCCAGTCAAGTCGTGGACTCACCCACCCAGCTGGGCTTCATTCTGCGAGGGATTATTCCTCTACCGTACTGGACACACTTAGTCAGCAGATACAACTGGGGATGGTAACAGACTTGGGTCTATTTAAGGAAGGTTCAGGGAAGTCGGCCGTGGACCTGTTGAAAGGAACCGCCCCTGATTTTGCCTGGTGGTGAAAATGGGAAACCATGAAAACCATTTTCAGTACGACCGAGGAGGAATTCGCATCCACGCTCTCTGGATACCAGCAAGACACGAGCTTGTGGTTAGTAGGTTTACTAACATTAATAAAAATATTGCCTCTGATAGAATCAAAGGCTGAAACTAAATTATGGTTAAATGAAGTCTCTGTGGGTGCCTTTCGGGAGAGACCACAGCTGTCCTTCCCCCTCCACTTCTGGGTGCGGGCCTGTTGTAGTTCATAAATGATTATTTTTTACGCTGTTATTATTCCGTTATTATACACTGTTAAATCATGTTTACATTTGAGCACTAAATCGAGTAAATAAATACCAGTCATAAGATCTTGAATAGTTTATCCTCAATATACAGCCAGCCGACATCGACGAAAAAAATACACACAAATCTACATTTTTTAAAATAATAATAAATACTTTATTGCGCACAATGTGCATGAACGTGGTTCTTACGAACCATCATTAATACGAAATTTTGTCGTTGTCACTGTAAATGCCTTTTTCCGAGGGGTGTCCATATATTTCTAATTTTCACAGAATTTCGTCAGAGACACCTCTCTGCACTTGCACGTCCTCACGTGGTATCTGTCGCAAGGACCCTTACAAAGCTTGCACACGCATAGTTCGTCTGGTTGGTGATAGACGTCTCTCATGCAGATCCGGTGGTGGAAACCATGGACCGCAAAGCGCGTCAAGATATGTCTCAGCTCGTAGGATCCTTGCATCCAGTCCTGTGTAGTCATAGCGTCCGTCGTATAAAATTCATGCCAAATGTCATTTCTCTTTGCTGTCATGAGACGCAAATACTCCCCAAATCCCGGTGTGTGGGGCAGAAGCATCTGTAATCTGACTTCTTCCATAAAGGGTAGTTCCCCTGTCATGACATACACAAGCCGCGAGGGCGTGAACTTGGATAGGCATAAGGCTCTTTTTAGATACATTGCCTTGATCCTTTCCAGCGTTGCCAGATGTCTGTGCCTAAGATGTTTCCAAATACTTTCCAGGCCATACATCGCGACTGGTGCTATTTTTAACCAAAAAAGTCGTATTGCCGTCTTCACCGGATAAAGTAAGCTAGAACCTGAACGAAATAACGGTGATTGGTTTGATGGAAGGAGCCCATTGAAACTATCCCAGCACTCCTCACTGCATTTTGGAGATCTTTCTCCCTTTACCCTGGAATCCTGAGCTTCTATTCCCAAGGTCGCGGGCTCAAACCTGGCCGGAGTCGTCAGATTTTTTAGGAGTGTTAAAATCCCTCAGTATGCCTTCCTTCGGAGGGGAAGTAAAGCCGGCGGGCCCTTGTCATAGATTTATGGCATGAAAAAGAATCTTCCACTAACTACACTTGTGTGAAGCCAAAGTGTAGGTTAGAATTGATAACGCTCTATTAGTTCCAACGTTCGGCGTCAGGTGCTGACTGCCATGCCATCTAGTAGGCAAGTCCGCAAGCTAGGTGTCGTGGACGGTAGCACTTGGTAGCAAAAGTAGGAACTAGTTGAAATTATTGTCTGCAGTCCTTACTTGAATTAAAACAGTTAACACACACTAATACGGCCATCACAATTAACACCGGTTATCAGACAGACTACTGGGCTACATGACCGCGTTGTCACAGCCTCTAAACTAAGGAGCCAGCCAAGCCTTACCCAGGAATCCCAACGACATGAGTCTGAAAGCAGCTATCTTACAGAATCATTGAGGAGAATTAACAATATTGTATCAAAGCATTCCTATATTTTTAGTGCAGTCCTTTTGGCAAACACCAATCGTAAACGGTACACTTTGTCTTTTAGGCACCCTAGACATGAATTGGGAAGATGCTGCTCTACCTATCGAGGATTCGATGAACTTCACCTCACAATGCCAGCATGCCACTCACCTACCGGAACATTAGAGAACCTCTACAAGACACACCACAACATCAGGACATAAACATTACTTATACAAAATACACTTCAAGCAAACAATATGCAAGTATACACATGGAGAGGACTATTCTTTGCCGTACACAAATATTTTATGACGGAAAAATATATTTGTTGATCGCATATTGCAAATTTCTGGCTTTTATTGACAATGTAAATTGAAACACTGTAATGTGCCAAATACTTCACGTGTATAAATATTAAATGACATTGCACCCTTAGTTGCAAAACAATGAAGATTATCTCATCAAATTTTTCCCTCGCTCGACATTCTTTACAGTATCAAAGAAGCTGTTACGCTGACCGTGTAGTCAAGTTATTACCAAACTCATACATTTTCTCAGTGCTATGACCGGTTTTCACCAGTTTCTGCATGTGCCCGTGCTAGGGAGTCTCTACTTACCAGTGCTTGTGTCCGTGTGCGTCATGGTGAAGCCGCCGTCCAATGCAGCTTCAATGCCGCCTTCTGCTCAAGCTCCTTCAATGCCGCCTTCTACTCAAGTTCCTTCAATGCCGTCGCTGCTAATGGACTCGGACCACGAACAACCCGAGGTGAGTGATAGTGAAATGGAAACTCGGCAAATTAAAAAGGACCGCACGCCTCCTTCCATCGAGCATGCTAAGAAGCCCTGCTATCCAGGGCAGAGTTCTGGTTCCACTAGCACACTGTTACACCCACGGAGGAGCTGGGTATTAAAGAGCCTTTGGAGATTGACTCTCCGCTCCGCCGTCTCTCACCATCTCGTATCGCTGCCCCGTTTCACTTCCCAACTCGATCGCCACGGCAGAATCAATCTCAATCTTCCGACGTCTATATGCCGGCCAATATTGTACCAGACCCACCTCTTCGCAGCTACGCCGACGCAGCACGGAACCCCGCCTTACCCTCTGCTGTCCGTTCGCGTAGTGTCACCGCTCCCTCCCTCATCGCGCCTCCCACCTACAATGTTGTCCATCTTATCAAACTCATGACAGAACACAACCACCCCCGCCATATCCACCAAGTCCTATCCAAGTTTATTCCCAACCTTGCTGCCTACAACCTCAAAATACAGAGGACCAAGGAGGGTCATAACCTCAAATCCACCGAGTCTCTGTACAGTATCATTGTTAATTACATCGGAACAGCCCCCTTCTCCCCCTCCTGTCGGGCTTATAATGTCACTATGGCACAGCCTTCACACCAGCCTCCCCCATCTCACCGCGCTACTCCCATCATGTCAGCGGTTATATATGGGGTCGAGCGTTCGTATTCCGCCGACGAGGTTGCCGCTCAGCTCCAACTCGCCGACTTGGATGTCTTCAAGGTGGTACGGATCAACAATGCTCATGGCCCCACCACCCTGGTGAGGGTGCTCTGCAAGAACGTCACCTGCATCGACGCCCTTCTGCGCAACGGTGCATCCATCTATTGTAAGCGTCATCGCGTGGAGCCCTCCCGGACTCCCGCCCCTCAACGTACGCGCTGCGACCAGTGCCAGAAATTTGACCACCCCCTCTGGAGCCATCTGCCCGAACACTCAGGTGTGTGGTATTTGTGCACAAGAACACACTAATGCTCGTTGCGTCAACTGGGGGCACCCGAAGTGCGCAACCTGCGGTGAGGCCCACCCCGACTTCGCATACCGATGCCGGGGCAGGCCTCTTCCCAACCCTGCTAAGCCTGAACAGGTTGTCCCCGTCCTGTCCCAGGATCTTCCCACCCCTCCTTCCGCATCTCCTACCCCTCCCCCTACCACGGAGAACATCGTCCGCTTCGTGACGATGTCCTCCAAAACGTCCTTCCCTTCGCCCGTCCACTCATTGTCTCCCAAGTCCAACTCACCGCCCGTCTCACTCTGAATACGCATGTCGACATGTCGTATAGCGGGAATAAGACGTACTTTGCATTTTTGCAGCTGAGTACCGTCTCCACCTATTGATAAATGCCTAACCTAACCCTGTACTTCGTCAACATCCGCTCCCTTTTCTCTAACCGCCCATTGTTGGACATCTCCCTCTCCCAACATGCCCCGGACGTCATGATTTTCAATGAAACCTTCCTCCAACCATCCCAAGCTATTCCCCCCTTTGACGGCTACCAACTCTTTCGTGCCGATCGTCACTTTCAGCGGCCGGGAGGGGTTGCAGTTGCTGTTCGCAACTCAATTCCCACTCGCCAGCACTTTTTCATCTTCCCTGACGGCTTTACAGAATATCTCATCCTTGACCTTATCTTTCCTAAACCAAACTTTCACCCTTGTCACTATGTATTTGGTACCCCCGCTCCCCTCCTCTTATCGATTTCTTTCGCTTCCTAGAAACTACTTTTCCCACTTATTTCTTCGCCGCCGATATCAATGTTACCTCCTACACCCTCGTCCAAGCCCGTCTTTTTCAGGACTTCTTGTTCATTAGCCGGGGCATGTCCCTCCCTTTCCCTCCCCCACGCTCCCCTATTCCAATTCCACTCCCGATTTTCGTATGCTTGCTCCTAACCTAGCCAATATTGCAACTGTTGATGTCCTCCACACTATCGGTAGTAATCACCTTCCCACCCTCATTTCCCTGCATAACTACTTTCCTGCCCCTTTCCAACCTCCTCCACGACCTCCTCCAGCCCGTCAATACTCTAAAACAGATTGGAACGCCTACCGTACTACCTTAACTTCCTCCCTCACCCCCTTTCCTCCTACACCCCCTACCTCTCACCCTGCCCTCTCACAACTCATCCATCGCGTCGAACAGGCCTTAATTACCGCCGATCTCCGCCATATTCCCCGCCACTCCTATCACCTTTCTAAACCTCCTATCCCTCCCCACGCTCTCCGTCTCCTTCGTACTGTCCATGATCTCTACCGCTACTACTGTCGAACACGCGACCCTGTCACCCTAACCGAACACCGTAAAACTCTTCGTCACGCTCGCTCTTTTATCAAAGCCATCCGCCGCCAGCAATGGAATGACGCCTGTTCCGACCTTTCCCACAACCCTGACCCTGCCCTTTTCTGGAAAACTTTCTCCCGTCTTTCCCAACGTCAAAAATCCCATTCCACGTACCCTATCCTCCGTAATGATTCCCCTGTTGTTTAAAATCAAGAAAAAGCCGATATATTTGCCCAACATTACTCCCATGTTTTCTTCCCCACTATCGCCCCCCACCTCTCCCACGCCGACGAACCTACCATTCATGCCTATACCGAACCAACTTCCCCTCGTCTCACGCCCTCCTTTGCCCACCTTCCCTCCACTGATTACCAACACCCTCTCAATTCCCCTATCACCCCCCTTGAAATCCGCAATATCCTTAAGCATCGCCGCACTACGGCCCCCGGGGATGACGGCATTAATTACCGTCACCTTCGCGAGGACCCCGACATCCTCTTCCTTTACCTTGCCGGGATCTACAACACTATCCTCTACACCGGACATTTTCCCCACCACTGGGAAAATGCCAACATCCTTCTTTTTCTCAAACATTCCAAACTTCCCTCGGACCTGAATTCCTACCGTCCAATCTCCCTTCTCCCCGTTCTTTCCTAAATTTTTGAACTTATCATCACCAAACGCCTCTATCCCTATCTTCACTCCCTTCTTCTCATCCCCACTTATCAAGCTGGTTTCCGCCCTAACTTCTCCACCCACGATCACCTCTTTCACATCACTGCCTCCATCGAAGCCTTCCTAGCCTCCCCCAATAACTAACACGCCCTTCTCCTCTGTTTCGATATTGAAAAAGCTTTCGATATAGTCTGGTTCCATGGCCTCCTCTTCAAGCTCCTCCACCTCCCCTTACCTATCACGTACGTCCGCCTCATTGCAAACTTCTTATATCATCGAACGGCCCAAATCCTCATCCATGGTACTTCTTCCTTCACTTTCCCTATCCACGCCGGAGTCCCTCAAGGCAGCCCCCTTTCTCCCCTTCTCTATGTCCTCTACTCCCATGACATCCCTACCCTTTCTCCTCCGCTCCGTTTGTATCAATACGCCGACGACCTTGCCATTCTCGCCCTCTTCCCTCGTTCTCACACCCTCGAACGCCATGTTCAACGTTACCTTCATACCCTCCAAACCTGGTACAATCACTGGCACATTCAAGTCAACCCCCAGAAATCCCAATACATCCATATCAAACGCTCCCGCGCCCGTCGCCGCCCTTCCCAGCGCCACCATTTCACCTTCAATGATTCTCTTATTCCTCAACTTTATCAGCTTAAATACCTCGGCATTACCTTCCAAAATATCCTCAAATGGAACCTTCACTTCGATTCAGTCTACAAACGCTCCCTCTCACGCTTCCGCATCCTCCGCCTCCTCACCGGTAAGACCTGGGGCCTAGTGCCCCCTCCGACCCTTAACGTTTACAAGACCTTCATCCGCCCTGTTTTCACCTACTCCTCCCTTACCTGGCTCACCGCCCACCCCCGCCTCTATTTCCGTCTCCTTACCCTTGACCGCCACGCTATCAGAATCGCCTATCATTGTAAACTAGATACCCCTTCCGCCAACCTTACTGGTATGCTCACTTTCCCTTCTGCACTTGCCCACATTCACTCCCTTCGTTTCTCCTCCCTTACTCGCGTACGCCGCTCCAACGCCACCCAACCCCTCGAAGCACTCGAGCTCTCCCCCTATGCCACTGCTATCCTCAATTCCACACGCACCCCGGAAACCGGTCATCTCTTCCCTCCACTAATCGACTAGCCCCCTCTCACACTCCCCTTCTTCTGTTCTGTGCACATTTTCCACATGTTCTGATTTATTTTGGGGGGCTATAGTCAGCCCCGCCTCTTTGTTACTGTCGGCACCACATGTGCCCTCTCATTGTTTATTACTTTTTGTTCAATTTTCTCTTATTCACATCGCCCCTGTCGCAGTTATATAACTTTTATTTTTTTGCACCACTAAACCTTATTGTGTCTACTTCGTTCTCCGGAATGGCTCCACGCATCGTCACACAGTGCTCCCAGTGCTCCTAAAATCTATCGGCCTTGTTGCCGTTACGCCCCAGTGCTTCAAGTGATGCGTGTGCTTATAAAATGTTTTTGTTTCTTTTTCAGCATGGACAATAGACAATCTTTTGAACTTTAATACATTGCAATTTATTCATTTTCTGTGCCTTTTCCAGTGTCTTTCTCTTTTCCAGCCATACAAACAATAGACATTCTTTCTGGACATTACTTTTCTATTTGTTGTATCTACCTCTGTATTTTACCCACAGCAATATTTATTTTCTGTATCTTGTATTTTTTGAATAAACGGGGCTAGTGGGGTAATGCCCCGGCGATTGCGCTGGGGGGCCTCGTCTGGGGGGTTCGCCTTGGGGTCGCGGTGATCTTCTGCGCCATCGCATCCTCCTCCGTCCCTCCTATCCATATGCCTAGCATATCTTCTTTCAAATATATTTTATTCTCTAACCCTTTCCTCTTCTTTGGCACAAGAGCTCCCTGTTGAGCTGGGTGCCCGCCCTGTCTCGCTTTGCGGGGCAGGGAATGAAATAACTCCTGTTCCTTCCTTCCTTCATTGCTCATAATTATTTACGTTTTAATTTCCTTTTTGAGAATAGTTGCTGAAGAAGACCACAATGTGGTTGAAACTTGTATAACATATTACTAGGGTAAGGCATTTGGTGATTTTGCATCTTTTTTGAATGCAGGCCGAATGATAGCTGGAATATATATATATATATATATATATATATATATATATATATATCTTCTCTTATACAGTACTAGCAGGTACCCGCGGCTTCGCTCGCGTCATAGTTGTGTCATATTTTTATTCAATGAAATGCAGGTTTAACCCCGTTAACACCCTTTTAGAACCTGAATATCCAAAAATCCCTCCTTAGTAGACGTTTTCGGCACACAACAAACATATCCCCAAAATATCATTCTTCTAACTTTAATAGTTTTGGTTGGTCGATGAGAGTGAATGTCCAAAAATCCCTCCTTAGTGGACTTTTTCTTCCAGAATTTCAGCCCTCCCCATGGGCCCCTTAAATTGGATTCATGAAAAAAAACGATCGACCACCTTTTTACTTATTTTTCAAGCTGATTCTTCCCCCGGAGTTTCATAATTTATGCCTCTGTATTTTAAGAGATACTTGCTCCTTTAGGAATCCTTCAACACCCACTTTTCACACATGCACCTCATAATATACAGTTCATCGAAAAACCCTCAGACATGTGTCTTCTTATTCTTAATGATGAGTTTATATGCCGAGTATCGCATCCTCCAAGGAAACCAATCGGGAGATATTGCTATTCAATTAAATGCAGGTCTACCCCCTTAACACCCCTTTAGAACCTGAATATCCAAAAATCCTCCCTTGGTGGACGTTTTCGACATACAACGAACACAACCCCAAAATTTCATGTTTCTAACTTCAATAATTTTGGCTGGGCGATGATGAGTGAGTGAGTAAGTCAGGACATTTTCTTTCATTTATTTTTCAGAATTTCACCCCTCTCATGAATCCCTTATATTGGATTTATGATTTAAAAACCGGTCGAAGACCTATTTACTTCTTTTTAAGCTGTTCTTCCCCCCTGAATTTGATGAGTGAGTGAGTTAATCAGTTAGAACACTATCTTTCCAGTTTTTTCCCCCAGAATTTCACCCCTCTCCAAGGGCCCCTTAAATTGGATTTATGAAAAAACGGTCGAACACCTATTTACTTATATTATAAGCTGTTTTTTTTCCGCTGAATGTCAAACTTCTCGCCTATGTCGTTTAAGAGATACACGCTCCGTAAAAATCCTTCAACCCCCAATTTTCACCCCTTTCACCTCATAATATACACCACATCGAAAAACCCTCAGACACATGTCTTCTTATTTTTTATGTGTCCATATGCCGAGTAACACATCCCCCAATGAAACCAATCGGGAGTTATTTTTATTCAATGAATATACACCACATCGATAAACCCTTAGACATATATCTGCTTAATTTTAATGATTAGTTTATATGCCGAATATCACATCACCAAAGAAACAACTCGTGAGATATCGTTAATCAATGAAATACACGTTTACCCCCTTAACACCTCTTAAGAACCCGAATAAACAAAAATTCTTCATTAGTTGACGTTTGCGACATAGAGCGAAAATATTCCCAAAATTTAATTTTTCCTACTTCAATAGTTTTCGCTGGGCGATGATGAGTGAGTGAGTCAGTCAGGTCATTTTCTTTCAATTATTTTACCTGAATTTTACGCCCTCCCCATGCGCCCCTTAAATTGGATTTATGAAAAACCGTCGAACACCGATGTACTTATTTTTAAGCTGGTTTTTTTCGCTGAGTTTCAAACTTCTCGCGTATGTCGTTGAAGAGATACACGCTCCGTTAGGAATCCTTCAACCCCCACTTTTCACCCCTTTCACCTCATAATATACACCACATCGAAAAACCCTCAGACACATGTCTTCTTATTTTTTTTGTGTCCATATGCCGAGTAACACATCCCCCAATGAAACCAATCGGGAGTTATTGTTATTCAATGAAATGCAGGTTTAACCCCCTTAAGACGCCCTGAATATCCAAAAATCCTCCCTTAGTGGACGGTTCCGACATACAATGATCATATTCCCCGAAATGTCATGTGTCTAACTTCAATAATTTTGGCTGGGCGATGGTGAGTAAGACAGGACTTTTTCTCTCAATTTCCTTTTTTCAGAATTTCACCCCTCCCCAAGGACCCCTTAAATTGGGTTTATGAAAAAGACTGTCGAACACCTATTTACTTATTTTTAGGCAGTTTTTTTTCCCTGAGTTTGATGAGTGAGTCAGTCAGTCAATCAGTTAGGACACTTTCTTTCCTGTTTTTCCCCCCCAAAATTTCACCCCTCCCTATCGGCCCCTTAAATTGGATTTATGAAAAAACGGTCAAACACCTATTTACTTATTTTTTAATCTGATTATTTTCCACTGAGTTTCAAACTCCTCGCCTATGTCGTTTAAGAGATACACGCTCCGTTAGGAATCCTTCAACCCCCACTTTTCACCCCTTTCACCTCATAATATACTTCTCATCGAAAAACCCTCAGACACGTGTCTTCTTATTTTTAATGATGAGTGTATATGCCGAGTATCACATCTCCCAATGAAACCAATCGGGAGATATTGTTATTCAATGAAATGCAGGTCTACCCCCTTAACACCCCTTTAGAACCTGAATATCCTAAAATCCTTCCTTAGTGCGCGTTTTCGACTTACCACGAACATATCCCCAAAATTTCATGATTCTAACTTCAATAGTTTTGGCTGGGCGATGATGAGTCAGTCAGTCAGTCAGTCAGGACACTTGGTTTTTATATAAGAGATAAGCATGGGTCCTAGTGGAAAATAATTCTATCACCTGAAACCAAAAATGCATGGGACGAAAAAAACATCAAAATATCATGTTGGTTTCGGACCCTAAAAGACGTGAAAAATATAATAAAAGTATTAAAAAGCTATTTTTTGAAATTTAATTCGAATCAATTTTTTTGTCATTCCTGGGACTTAGAAAATTCCGTCCAAAAAGTACAAAATGATTAATAACTCCCTAAATATTCGTCGTATGATGAAATAGCAAGAGACAAATGAGATGTAATGTGTTATTGTCTACAACATAGGCCATGTATAATTTTACATATTACCTGTTCCACCCCCCCCCCCCCCGAATTTCACCCTCCCCGTGGGCCCCTTAAGTTGAATTTATGGAAAAACGGTCTAACACCTATGTACTTATATTTTAAGCTGATTTTTTCCGCTGAGTTTGAAAATCCTCACCTATGTCGTTTAAGAGATACACACCCCGTTAGGAATTCTCCAAACCCCACTATTCACCCCTTTCACCTTATAATATACACCATATCGAAAAACCCTCAGACATCTTTCTTCATACTTTTAATGATGAGATTATATGCCGAGTATCACATTCCCCAATGAAATTAATCGGGAGATATTGTTATTCAATAAAATGCAGGTTTAACCCCCTTAAGACCCCTTTAGAACCTGAATATCTGAAAATCCTCCCTTAGTGGACGGTTTTGGCATGCAATGATCATATCCCCAAAATGTTATGTTTCTAATTTCAATAATTTTGGCTGGGCGATGGTGAGTGAGTCAGGACTTTTTCTTTCAATTTTCTTTTTTCAGAATTTCACCCCTCCCCATGAACCCATTAAATTGGGTTTATGAAAAAAAACTGTCGAACATCCATTTACTTATTTTTAAGCAGTTTTTTTTCCGCTGAGTTTGATGAGTGAGTCTGTCAGTCAATTAATTAGGACACTTTCTTTCCTGTTTCCCCCCCCCCCCCAGAATTTCACCCCTCCCCACGGGCCCCTTAAATTGGATTTATGAAAAAAACGCTCAAACACCTATTTACTTACTTTTTAAGCTGATTTTTTTCCGCTGAGTTTCAAACTCCTCGCCTATGTCGTTTAAGAGATACTCGCTCCGTTAGGAATCCTTCAACCCCCACTTTTCACCCCTTTCACCTCATAATATACACCACATCGAAAAACCCTCAGACACGTATCTTCTTATTTTTATGATGAGTTTTTATGCCGAGTATCACATCCCTCAATGAAACCAAGCCGGAGATATTGTTATTCAATGAAATGCAGTAGTACCTCCTTAACACCCTTTAGAACCTGAATATCCGAAAATCCCTCCTTAGTGGGCGTTTTCGACTTACAACGAACATATCCCCCAAAATGTCATGTTTCTAACTTTAATAGTTTTGGCTGGGCGATGATGAGTCAGTCAGTCAGTCAGTCAGGACACTTAGTTTTATATAAGAGATAAGCATGGGTCCTAGTGGAAAATAATTCTATCACCTGAAACCAAAAATGCATGGGACGAAAAAAAACATCAAAATATCATGTTGGTTTCGGACCTAAAAGACGTGAAAAATATAATAAAAGTATTAAAAAGCTATTTTTGAATTTAATTCGAATCAATTTTTTTGTCATTCCTGGGACTTAAAAAATTCCGTCCAAAAAGTACAAAATGATTAATAACTCCTAAATATTCGTCGTATGATGAAATAGCAAGAGACAAATAA